>JAJMIG010000252.1:0-12060 GCA_030583365.1 Sugiyamaella japonica | reverse complement strand
GCGGCTGGGCGCTGCCCAGACCCGTTGCTCCGCTTCGCGGAGTACGACGAGACCCCGGCCGGACTCCGGTCCCAGCTCTCCGCGAAGCGGAGCAACGGGTCTGGGCAGCGCCCAGCCGCCGGAGGCAGAACCCAGGCAAGCAGAAACGCCCACGAGCATCCCCCAGAACTCGTTTCCACATACTCAATCAAACGAAGGTGCCAGGGCGATGATTGAAAAGGCCGACGAGGCGCTCTCACGCTGTAGAAACTGTCGTACTCTGGCCAGCGGTTTCTCAGATAACAGATCTTGGCCGTCCTCGAGCGGGCCCAGATCAATGGGTCCTTTTCTGCTGCCGTCCAGCTCGACCAAATGGCCCGAGTTGCGTGCTCGCGTCAGGCACACGTAGTGGAACTCGATTGCATCCTCGGCGTCGGGCGCGGCCGTGGAGCCCTTGACGCCGACTTTGGCGTGCTCGGCCTCGAGCTCCGTGCTGTTCTCCAGCAGCTGGACGCGCTCTTCAACATTCAGCGGGATCGAGTCCTGAACCAGACGGTCGATGATCGAGCCCGGCTCAATCAGAGCTTGCGGCACCGCGTTGGCCAGAGCGTGCAGCAGCGCCATGGTCCCGCACGCATTGCCAATAGTCTGTTTATACCAGATGGCCTGCTCGTCGCGCGTGCCCGACACGGCATTGTAGTAGTCGTCGGCCAGACCCTTATCTGCCTCCCTACGATACGTCTGGTAGCTCTCAGACACCGGGAACACCAGCAGCAGAGCGTACACGGGTCTCGGAATCATCGCCAGCATATCCGCGTCGTCAATCACATATACGTCGTGGAACGCCAGCGCCGACGTCACGCCCAGCGAGTGGATCAGCTCGTCAAACACCTCGGGATTGCACTCCAGCGGCACAAAATGTTTCTTCATCTCTAACTGGTGAAGTGAACATGAAACTCGGTCCCTGGAGACGATTAGTTACTGGCCAGCCGCCGGAGGCAACACACCCCGTGGAGGCTCGTCGCGGGTGTAGCACAGCAAGGTGGGTCTATTAGATATTTAGTCAAATGCATTTAGAGACCGGAGGTGGTCGACGAGCCTTTTGTAGTCGGCGTGCAGGTCGCGGACGTCGGAGAGCGTGAGCGAGTCCGTGTCGATGGCGACGAGGCGGTCAATGGGTCTGGCGATTTTGCCCGACGGAGCAGCGACACCGGGGGTGGTGGTGGAGGTGGAGGTGGTAGCCTCGCCGTTGTCTTCTTCGCCATGTCCAGTCTGGGAGGTGCCAAATGAGGGGGACCGGAAGTTGCGCATGACTCCGCCGGCGAATTTGCCGATTATGGAGTCGGAAGAGCCAATGCTGCCGTTGCCAGACAGGTGCAACGACGAGGAGCGGGATCTCGAGTTGGTGTGGTGAGCAGGTAGAGGAGGCAGTGGAGGCGGAGGGGCGCTGACTGGCGTGGCACGACCGGGCGACAGAGACAGGTTCTCATCGGATAATGTGCGAATCGATGCCGACGCCTCGCCGTTAGTAGTATCGCCTGGAGTAGGAGTAGGAGTAGGAACATCCAGACCAACGACTTTTCGAGCTTCCGCTAGTGTGTCGGGATACTTTTCTTCTGGCTGCCCGTCCTTTTTGTCCAGAAACCTGCCTACCAGAAACCGGTAAGAGCTGCCAACTGTCGAGCTCAGAGATTTGATACTCTGGTCAGCAGAATTGACAGCATTAGACGCAAAAATGTCTCCTGGATACAGGATGGACAGCCGCTTGCCGAGCAATCCACCGTTGACAGCACCTGCTCCTGCTCCTGCTCCTGCTACATTCGAACTGCTGCTCTGACGTCTTGGGGAATTCGATGACGCCATGACCTGTTGAAGAGAATTGCTTCGCGAAGATCTAGGAGAAGAGGTCTTTAGTGGATCTGAATCCGGGCGAGTCAACAACGGAGTGATGTCGACCGAGCTGGGAATCAATGAGATATCCAGATCCAATGCTTCTAAAGTAAGGGTTTCCAAAAACTCGATAGCCGCCTCGAAATTCGTCAAACAATACATGTCTTCGCCCTGAAGAAACTGTTTGTTGCGGAATCGCTTGATAAAGTTCATATTCAACCGCAGATTGGGAGTTTCAAAATGAATAAACGTGAATAGCAATGCAGGCAGAATGGAATCTGCGCTTGTCTGGTCGCTGCGCTTTTCAGTCAGAGCCGCCACCAGCACCTTGTGAGCCTTGAGAAGATGATGCAGTTTCGACCGCGGGTTTCTAGCCCGATCCATATTTACAAGCTCATCGCCTGCTTCTGTGAGCAGAGGCAACAGCTCGGATTCATTGATTGGTAATGCAAGATGGTCCAGAGTGACGGGAATGGCCTTCAAGGCCCGCACACGAGCCTGGATATGGTCGTTTCGAGGCCGGTCGTCGCCAAATGCAATGCTGAAGATCTTATTATAAACCGTCTCGCAAGCCAGCGCCTCGGCGGATTCTGTGAGTGACTTGATTCGACTTGGACGTAAAGATCTCTCGCGCTTCTTTTCAGCAATCTCTCGATATGTTTGCATGGGTACTTCTTTTGGAGACCGGTTATTACTGGTACTGCCATTACCAACAACACCAACACCAACACCACTACTACTTCCACCACCACCAACAACATATTCTTCTGCCTGAATTGTAAACTGACGATAGAAATCCTGGTACAAATCAGCAATTTCATCTCCACTTAAAGGAGTCATATATCTGGGCTCCTGAAGACTATGGATAAACGTGTCGACAGCAGGAGCCAGCTTCCGAGGTAGCAGCGGAGTTTGTTGCTGTGGAGGTGGAGGATGCTCGTTATCACTATGAGAATGCGATCTTCGTCTAGGAAGAGGAGGAGGAACTCGAGATTTACGAGGGCTCGTGTTAGTACTGCCGCTGCTCGTACTATGATCGTCGTCATGTTCAGTCTCATGTAGTTCAGTCACTCTTTCTAGTGAGCTACTACTACTTCGTGACGATTCGAGACTTGGCTCTTTACTTTGAGTCACCTCTGAACCAATGCGTGCCGTACTGGTGGTACTGTTGTCAACTGTTGCATCATGATTGCCATCATTATCAGATCCAATCCCGTAACTCTCTTTTTCAGACTTTCCTACCAACCACGACCGACTTCTATCTATAGGAGGAGGTGTATGAAATAGAGGACCCGATTCTCGGAATGGGCGAGGTAAGCTCGACGCCGCCTGGGCCATGGCAGTCAAATTATCATCATTGCTAGTCGTCTGCACATCTCCTTCTTTAGTTACCATCATAGTCGTGACCGTTGAAGATGTGGATCCAATCATAGCTTCAATATTCAACTTGATCTGAATCCAACTCGGTTCCCGTCCTATTATTGTGTCAAGTTTTGTATATGCAATAATCTCAACGAAATAACCAAAACTCTGTTTTTTCAAATGAGTTATTTCCAAGATGGGTTATTGTCAAACCCTCCCCACTATCCGCTATCAGCTAATCACCGGACTATTAGCTAAGGCCTGAAATGACAATAGTAGCTTAAAATAAAATTGTATCGATAAATGCTGAACTGAGCTGATGCTGCTGCCATCTCCTGGGCAGCCTTGCTGCTATATAGGCAGCCTGATGCAGAACCCTAACCGGGGTCACTGGTGGATTTAAGCTTGACGAGGGGTCATTCACTGGTCAGACTGACAGTTTAATTAGATTGAACTGATCTGATATTCTGATAGTCTGTTGTGGTGTCTGAGTGGCAGTTTTTGGGGCCGGATCATATGTAGAGCTCAGGTGTAAGCTGCTCTATAGCCATTCATGGTATTTCATAATCTCGATCTGATGGCTCGAGCCGAACTCAATCTGCGTCTACTTAAATGAAGAGTTATTAGAAAAGTACGGTTATTTGCCATATTCATGGTAGTACTCCATAACATCAGCTGGCTCATATATGGCTGTCCTCTTACTGGCCCTCACATGCCTTTATTTGGCCTTGCTTACTTGCACGTCTTCGAGCGGAGCTCGAACAAACGGGTCTGGGCAGCGCCCAGCCGCCGGAGGCACCCCCGCTGGTGACCGTCAGGACCACGCCCACTAGGGTCCACATTTGTCGTCTGAGATAAGCGCTTTGATTATCTCTATTCGCTCGATCCTGATAAGATAAGCGCTCTATTGACATGCGCAAGATCTGGATCTGTTTCCAGATCATGCAAGATCGTTACCGCCATCTGCAGGCAGGCACCTCAATCGCGAGATTGTCTTTTTGGCTCCCTGATCTGCTTTGTGAGTGGGGCCTACTACACATGCTTGAACCTTCTGGCGATCGGGCGCCCCCACCGATACCCCACGTTTGGTGGGGTATCATCTGGAGGCCCCCACAGGCAGGCAAGATATATATTGGCTCCTGGCGCTTTCGAGCTGTCGTGTTCCCTCCAATATCTCGATAATTATGTCACCGTTCAATCTCAATTGGGGTATCTTCAATACCGGTAATATCGCAGAAACGTTTGTACAGGACCTTTTGTTGTATCCTCCTGAATCCAGAGGAGTAACCGACGTTCAACATTCAGTAGTTGCAATTGGGTCTGCAACGTCAAAGGAAAAGGCCCAGGCTCTGATTGATTCCACTATTGAAATTGCAAAGGAAAAAGGTGTGGATCTAGCTCCACGGCTGCAAAATGTCTCGACATACGGGTCGTATGAAGACCTAGTTAAAGACTCTAATGTTGATGTGGTTTATATTTCCACTCCCAATGCTCTTCATTACTCTTGTTGCTTGATGGCTCTGAAAGCCGGTAAGCACGTTTTGCTGGAAAAACCGTTTACTACCAATACGCAACAGGCCGTTCATCTCAGCGTGGTAGCTAAATCAATGGGTCTTTTCCTCATGGAGGCAGTTTGGACAAAGTTCTTTCCACAGACTCTTGAACTGCAGAAGCGGCTCTTTCAAGACAGGGCGATAGGAAAGATTAGAAGAATCTCTGCTGACCTCAGCAAGTTCGCTGCTACTGATCTGGCCCACAAGAAATATATGCCTTCATTGGCCGGTGGCACTCTTTTAAACCAGGGAATGTATGCCCTGACATGGGCATTCCTGTTTGGCTACCGAGACCCGGAAAACGAACACAAGCCACCCATTGTGCGAAGTCTAGCAGTGACAAATCCATATGTGGATGTTGATCAGTCCGTCGGAATACTACTAGTGTTCCCAGGGTCAAATACCTTGTGTGTAGCAACTAGTTCCATGGACATCACGACCGCCAGCGGCCATTCAGTCTTGATCGAGGGTGACAAGGGGTACGTTGAAATTCCTCGTGGCGCCAATAGACCCGAAAACTATAAAATCACCATTGACGGCAAAACCGACACGGTCGAGTTTGATGTCCCCGGCTATGGATTCTATTTAGAGGCTGATTCGGTGGCCCGCTGCATTAGAGACTCTCTAACAGATAATCCCCTGTGTCCCATTAAAGAGACCATTGAGCTCACCAGCGTCATGGACCAGGTCCGTCAACAAAATGGACTGCAGTTTCCTCCCCATGTTGAAGATCTTATCTAACGGGCCACTCACCGTCCTCGGGGGCACGCCTCCGGCGGCTGGGCGCTGCCCAGACCCGTTTGTTCTCGCTTCGCTAGAAGGCCCCAATGATTATACGGTTCACATTATAGTGTGGTCCTATTCCACTCGCAAGCTCAATAGAAGCTAATTGCGAACGTTACAGAGCGCACCACCACCCGTTCACGCCTCCGGCGGCTGGGCGCTGCCCAGACCCGTAGCTCTGCTTCGCAGAGGGCTTGAATCGTGGTCGTGGAGTTCTCTGCGAAGCAGAGCTACGGGTCTGGGCAGCGCCCAGCCGCCGGAGGCGTGCCCCACCCCCTGACTGGTCCCGGTACCGTGCTCAGTCCCCCCTGCAGATCCAGTCATCGTTGGCGTGTCACGTGACGCCTGCTTGGCTATACATCTTTCCCTGCTGGAGGTTCACCAATTATTTCTAGAAATTTCAGCAATGAAAGTCGTCTTTTCCACACCGTCATTTGGATAAAGAAGAGCAATAGTCTCAATCATGGAAAGATCAACTCAAAATGTTCTATAGCAACAACAGCGATAGTGGTAATAATAGCAGGAAACGGAGGGCTCCGGAATATTCGACGTCGGAACGAACCAAACGGCAGCTCGTGGACCATCTGGCTCAACTGTCCTTGAATGCATTTAGCGGTAGAGAGTCGGCCGATGATCTGGGCGTACCGTTACCAGGTTATGATTATATGGATATCAATAGTCCGACTACGGTGTTTATTCCCTCTATAGACGAGTTTCTCCTAAACGAGCAGGCGGATGACGATGACGATGATGTGAATAGACGGTACTTGCCTAGTGTGATACCACAATCTGTGTTGGCTTCTCAGCCCACTATTAAGACCCACTTTTATCAACGTCCATCGGCGGCATTGATATTATACGAGCCACTGTCGTTGACGATTTGGAGACCGTTCTTCACATGGCAATCCAATATCAAACTGGCCAGTATAAGTAGCTATATCGACAACGATATCGAGATTGAAACTTCTAATTACGATAATGACATAATGACAGATCAGGGATATGATTATTACAACGAGGTACAAGAAGGTGACGCAGAAGCAGAAGCAGAAGAAGACTATGAAGCAATGAACATTGATTAGATAGAATAGCTAACAAGTGTGAAAGTGTAACGGACCAGCTGAGCTTCTCAGCCGAGCCCCGAATGTATAAACAAAAACAATGATACAGAATGCGAAAGCACACACACCAGCCATGGCGGCAAAAGCAGCAATGGCGCCAGTTGTGCCTACCCATCTGATCATGAAAAAACTCACCACAAACCCGCCGGTAGTTCTGGCAAAATTAACCCAGGTGTTTATCTCACCGCTTGCCTGCGGATAACAATCAAGATTATACGCATTTAAAGCGGTAGTCAAGATCATTACTGAAAACACATATAACCCCCAGCCAAGACTGGCTATCATATAATGATAATGCCTACCCAGAGCGAATCCCAGTAACAACAGGCCCGAGATGGTAAACGGAAAGGCAATAAAAGCAGCCTTTAGTCTGACTTCTGGAAGAAATTGGCCTTCATGACGGTTTAAATACCTGTTGCCAATAGCGTCATGTAGCCAATGACCAGTGAATTCACCGACAAGTGTGGCCACAATTGGAGTGAAATAAAAGTAGCCGATTTGTTTGAGACCAAAATGGTATTCACTGGTGAGAAACAGCGACAGAGTGGTATTGATTCCTACCACCCATGCAAAAGTCAGTAAATAATATAAGGCGCTCAGAAATACCGTTGGCTTGAGAATAACAATAATCGGTCTCATAACTGCTTCTCTAAAAGTATTTCGCAAGTGTCTCGATTGATATTGCTCAATGCCTACCAACCGTAATAGCCTAGATGTTCTTTTCGGCTGCTGAAGTTGGACCAGCGTACGGTCATAGAATGTTTCATCAATAAATAAAATTGTCAAAATCAATGCCAGTCCAGTAAGAATCGAATAAAGACCAAACGGCCATCGCCAGTTGTGGCTAGTGCTGAGCAGAAATGCCGATAATAAGGGTCCTAAATAAGGCGAGAATATAATAAACCCACATAGAATATTGACTTTGCGAGGCTTTTGAGAAAAGAAAAATAGATCCTCGATAAACATCAATCCTCCTGACTGGGAGACAGTGGAGAAGAAGCCGTTTAAGATTCTTGCTGCTGTGAACTGAGCATAAGTGGATGCAGTGGCACACCAGATGGCGGTCCACAGCGCCATTACCAGAAACCAGAACATCACAGGAGCTCGACCAAAATAGTTTGAAAGCACATTGACAAATAACCCCCCTCCTCCTAGCATGAACGCGTTGCCTGCTTGGGAATGATTGACAGTGTCGGCGGTGATGCTCCAGACGGCTGCTTGTTGAGTCAGAGTTACTGCTCCCGTAGCGCTGCCATAGTCCGGTAGAAAGGCACTAAATGATACTACTAGTAATATGATGTTTTTCCTTGTTTCGGTCCAGTATAGTGGATCCAATCGACAGTCAGTGGACTGGAGATGATCATTCAATGCCCGTGGCGACTCAATGGCCGCGACCAGAGAGTAGTCTTTTTCCTGCGACACGTCTTCAATGACCATAAAACTGCTCTCAACCATATCTTTAGCCATGACAAGTAATTAATAGACGCAGAAAGCAAGCGTAGATGAGATTGTTAAATAAAGTTAAAGTAGGTGGATCGCAGGCTACAGGACAATAGAGATCAGCGGCTGACGCAACTGCCAGAAAAACCTGGGCGCCCGAGCTCCATTTCTTCGCAGAGTCAACGCCTTCCGATTGCTTTAGATCATGTGTCTCAAAGCCACCGGCCTCGGTTTGGAAGACTTTAAGACTTTGTGGAGCTGTATTTATGAGATATAGGTATACTTTTGGTAACATAGACGGAGAGCGAGAGCGAGGATAGCCAATGCGAGACCGTTGTGCCTGACTGCATGTTCACAAGTAGTGCCCCCACAGCGGTGCGTGGAGTCGCAATTCCAGTTGCGACGAAATTCCGTGCAAAAACGCCCAGGGTCCACAGGCCCAAACTACGGTCCGAGCCCGAGCGAAGCGAGCCACGGGTCTGGGCAGAGCCCAGCCGCCGGAGGCAGAAACGGCGAGAAAAACAAACATTACATGGCATTAAACGAGACACTACCTGGCAGTGATGCCTTCTTCCATTTTCTTGAGCATGGAGTCGACATGCTCAGTGTCTTCGGTGAGGACCTTGGCCAGATAGGCGATACCAGTTTGCTGGGCCTTGAGGATTTTGGACAGCTTGTCGAGCTGCTCCTCGTCGCGTTCCCAGTCGAGGATGTTGGAAGAGCCAACAGCGGAGGACGAGCCGCCGTTGGATGCAGAGGTCGCGGTGGGGCCCGAGGCCGCGGTGGCGCCGTAGACCGAGACCTGGTGGTCGAGCGCACGGGCCCGCTCGCGGAGCACCTTCATGCGGGCCCACACCTCGTTGATGCGGCCAAACACGGCCGGGTTGTCGATTTCTTTATTCAGAGCCTCGAACTTCTGTTTCAGCACCTCTTCGTCGGGCCGTAGCACGTATCCTCTGCTTTTTATGACCTGGATTTTCACTGCCAGCGCCAGCGTGCGGTGAACCAGCTTCGTGTGCCGGGCCTTCATTTCGCTGATCTTCACCGTCGTATAAAGATCGTGGCGAGTGGACAGCTCGTTGAGTTTGTTGTTGATCTCGTGCATTCGCAGACGATACGCGTTGACCTGCTGCTGTTGAAGAGCCACTCGTCTCTGTAAATCCGAGAACCCCACCGCCAGCACCGGCACCGACGAGGCGTCCGGGCGCTTCTTCATGGCCTCGTCCCATTTCGACTGATCCTGTTCCGCCGGTTTCGCGTATAACAGAGCCTGGTCAGCTGGCACTTTATTATAAAAGTAATACTGGAACCCGCAACTGGGGCTCGTCGGATCACACGAGTCCTTGATCTTCTGTAACTGGTCCTCCACCGACGGCGACAGATTACTAGCCACTGTTGGCCGTGGTTGGGCCACGGCCTGTGAATTGAAACTCATATTCATGGACGTCCCTAATTGCCCACCACCACCCGCACCAGTCTGGCCCCCAAATCCCGACCCTGTACTCATTCCTCCAACTCCGCCCCCACCACCACCAACACCACCACCTCCTCCCCCTCCTCCAAAAATCGACTGACTCAGCTGGTCTGACGGCTTCGACCACGAGAACGACGGCTGACTCATCTCTCTCTCTCTCTCTCTCTTACTGCCTATGTCGTTCCTGGCACATCTCGAGAACTTCACCAACTTTTGTTTACCTGCATGTTAGGGTTTGTGCCGCGCACGCCGCTTCACCAGTTCCTCAGGGGTACGGACGCTGCCTCCGGCCCTGCTCGCTCGGCCTGCTCTTCCCCGGGCTCTGCCTCCGGCGGCTGGGCGCTGCCCAGACCCGTTGCTCGCTTCGCTCGGCGTGCTCTTTCCCGGGTGCTGCCTCCGGCGGCCGGGCGCTGCCCGGACCCGTTGCTCGCTCCGCTCGACTGCCTGGTTCCTGTCTCGGGCCCGTGGGCACACAGCTCGAGCGGAGCGAGCAACGGGTCTGGGCAGCGCCCAGCCGCCGGAGGCGAAACGGGGGGGCCTCGGTTATTAAACAGTGGTCAATTCAAATACAAATACTAAAAGACATGGATTAACTGAAAAGGGGAAAGTGGGAAAGAGGACTTTTGAAAACCGCTCTCGGGTCGTACACCAAACAAGAATCATTATATTATATAAACCGTGCCTGCCGAGTTTAAAAAGCGTGGGAAACGTTTCGGGGTTGGTTGGTTTCAGGCGGTTTAGAAAAGAACTATAGCCAGACCGGCAGCAGCCGCCATGAGACCGCTGTTGAGCATCACCGACGCAGCAGGTCCAGACGCTTCTGTGCTGCTGGCACTGGCAGTCGTGCTGGCTACAGCAGAGGTGGCAGACGACTCGGGTGAGGCAGACGACACGGCAACAGAAGAGCTTCCGTTGTTGAAAAGAGCAGTTGACACTGACGAGCTGGTGGAATTGAGGTAGCCAGCCGACGTGGGCAACGCCGACGTGGTGGAGTTGACCGAGGACGAAGATGAGGTGGGAATAATGGATGACGACGAGTTGGTCGAGGAAAAGGACGACGACGAAAAGGACGACGAGGTGGAGGACGGCGCTGGCGAGCTGGTGGTGGCGTTGATGGCAATGGCGACGATTGGAGCCGGCTCAGTGGTCACAATGGCTTCAGTGGAAACCGCACTCGTCTCGTGGTAGACTATCGACCCAGACACAACCGTGACGTAGTCGTAAATGGTCGAGTAGATTGTAGTGGTGATTTCCACCGAAGCTTGCGCGGAAACAACCGCAGCTCCGGCAGCCACAACAGCCATAGCAGACGCTACTGGGAACTTCATGGTGAGGGTATAAAAGAATAAACAGTTGAGAAACAAAAAGACCTGAGAGTGAACGCGGATAAAAGGCACGCGACTAACAGAAAACAAAAGGGAAAGACTAACCAGGATTTAAACGAAGGAAAACAGTTGGTCAAATGGTGTATGAACGTGGACGAGCAAACGTGAACGTAACGTGAACTTGAACTTGAACTTGAACTTGATCTTGAAGGAAAGGATGAAGAAGAAATAGAAAATTATCAGGAGCGCGAGAAAGGCAAAATAAAACGCCAGACACTGCAAAAATCAGGAGAACAGGCCGGCAGCAGGAGGATAGGGTTTAGAGCTTATTTTGGCACCGACGTGCATATTTTGCGTGCATCGGATTGTGTACCTATTGCTCGATGTGGCAAGAATGGGGCTGATGAAAAATGCACATTGGAATAGGGGAGAAAAAGCAAACAAAAGTAAACAAAAATGTCACACTGGCGATGTTGCACTGAAACAGGAGGACAGGAATAGGGGTGAAAGGTGGAACATAGGGACAAGAATAGGGGTATAAAAGAGGTTCAGGACAAACTATAAGGGCAGATAGGCGGCGACATATAGTGGGGGACAGACGTGTGGTGGGAATTGTCGACGGTGAAGCCACGCTCGAGTCGACTGGAAACATACACAATCAGCGGCCCCGGCGACCCAGTTGCAGTGCCAAGCGGGTGCGATCGATCTGACGATACTCAGGCCCACCACCACCACTTGCCCCGTCCCCCGTCCCCGCTCCCGACCGTGTGGTTCACGCCCGAGCGAAGCGAGCTACGGGTCCGGGCAGAGCCCGGCTGCCAGAGGCGCCAGCGCTCGTCCCCCCGGGACCCACCGTGTCCCCCCAGCGCTCGCGCTCGCGCCACAGACTCGGTCGTCGGGTCACGAAGCGGAGGTGCGTGCTGGATGCGAGACCCGCTGGCGGTCCCTATTAGGAAGGTGCCAGATGCATGGGCCATTCCCCAGCCGGTGGTGGTGGCGCGGGCCGCCGCTGGCAGCTGGGCTCTGCCCAGACCCGTAGCTCGCTTCGCTCGAATTATAATAGTAATAAATAATGTACTAGGAGGTGGGCTCGGAGGGGGGGCCCGGAGAAGGGCTCGGGGGAGGGGGCTCGG
>JAJMIG010000251.1:0-12149 GCA_030583365.1 Sugiyamaella japonica | reverse complement strand
GAGCTACTGCTGGGTACGAGGGTGCTACTGGCGGTTCGCAGCTCGCGCAGCGAGCACAACGGGTCCGGGCAGCGCCCGGCCGCCGGAGGCAGAGCCCCGCGACCCCACGAGGGAGAATACTATTTACATTGATGCTACTTGGGGGCCGAGGGCCGTTTGCGGGTCGTGTGGGGCAGAGTGCGCGGACGCCGGTAGAGGTACTCGTCTTTGTCCTTGAGCTTTTTGTCGTACTCGGACTGGCGCTTGCCGGGGTACAGCACGCGCTTGTCTTCGTCAGGGATGCTGGCGTCGTCGTAGACCGAGTCGCCGGCGCGGGCGGCCTGGGCGGCGGCCTTGTCGCGCAGTTTCCACACCTTTTGGATCTCCCTGACACAATTCATGCACAGAGTATGGGCTCGCTTGATATGGCCACACGAGGGACACCGGTTCAGATTGAACAGCTCTTTGATCTGCTTGCTGCCGGTCAGCTGCCGCTGTCGTCTCTTTCTATGCGACACTTTTTTCTTGGGAGCGGCCAGATACGTTCCTTCGGAGACGTGTGATTGTGAAGGACCACTCTGGTGGTCTTCTTCTTCCAGGGCCGGCAGTCGGAGTCGGATGCCGACGCCAATGTGTTCGCCCAGTCGAGGCAGCAGTCCTGTCAGTCCCGAAGGGACGCCGAGTCCGAGGCCAAGCCCGAATCCTCTAAAGACGCCAGTTGATTTCCAGATCGACGACGTTATCGAAGCCATTGTTACTGGCTCTTCTTTGCTGAGAGAGTCGACGGGTGAATCATGCATTTCGATGGTGAAGTTGGCAATTTTTCAGAGTCACGTGAACATGAGACGAGGAAGGGGCGGGGTACCCTAGCCCAGGGTAGATACCAGCTGTGATGAGGTTTGAATATTATTGGGAAGTGAATGGTAAGTCGTCTGCTGTGAGTAACGGGTGAACATGTGAGTGAACGAGTGGGTGAGTGGGTGGCATTTCGATTTGTAGGGGTAGAACGGCGACTACATCACATGCAATGCTTCTTCGCCGAGTGCAGCATAACCTATGGCACCAATGGTATTAAGAAGCTAAGAGAAGTTCATTAGGACAGATGTTACGCATACTTTTCATTTATAGTTGAAAAGTCAACTGATGTATTTAAGTTGGTGTTGCTTTGCTATATGCGGTATTACGATTAGATGTTTAGTTCGTTATGCATAATCAGGGCTTTCATAGAATTAGTCAAAGAGGTGGGAATTGATTATCCATCTATCTATCGTAGCCCGCTAGCCATAAGTGTGAACGAGTTTCAGATTCCGGCATTGCTTTAATATATGCAGACACTTGTGTTTGGTCTTAATTACTATTTATTATGCGCATGTGGACATGGACAAATTGGGTCACTGGTACTCCGCGAAGCGGAGCCACGGGTCTGGGCAGCGCCCAGCCGCCGGAGGCGTGCCCGTGCCCCCACCCCCTTGGCTTCTCGAGGATTACCCCTGAGCGCACGGCTGGGGAATGTCGGTGGGACCATGCCGGGTGGGGGCAGAGAGGGGGCTCTGGGACCGCAGCGGGGGAGGGGGGAGTGGGTGACATGGTTTGTGGATTCAGTGGTGTTGGTTGTACAAGTGTAAGACAGTAGTGGTAGCACCAGAGTTGAGTGAGTGAGAGTGATAGTGAACAGAGTGAGAACGAAAGTGATAGTGAGCAAGCGACTGTGAGTGATTGATTGATAACGCCGCGTAACACGTCAGTCGTTTTGACGCATAAACATTAGATCAATAAAACGCGTGGTGGAGATATCTGGCATTTCGAATGGCACCTACAGCTACAAGCCCAGACGACTCGAACGGTTTTCAGCCAGCGGTACCTACACGAACCCGTCCTTATTCGAGCATCTACTCTTCTCAAATGGCAACAGCAGCAATGGGGTCTGTGGGCGGCGCAGGATTCGACGGCAGCGGCAGTGGAAGTGGCAGCGGAGGACTGCTGGGCGACGAGGAGACGGTGATTTCGCCCTCGAGCCATGTGGGCTTTGACTCGATCACGTCGCAAATCGAGCGCCGGCTGCTGAAACGTGGGTTCCATTTCAATCTCATGGTAGTGGGCCAGTCCGGGCTCGGCAAGTCGACATTGATAAACACTCTGTTTGCAGCACCTCTGGCTACATCGCACGGGCGTACGAGCGCCAACGAGCCCGTGGAGCGCACGTCGGAAATCAAGGTCGAGACTCGCAACATCCAGGAAAACGGCGTCAAGCTCAAACTGAGTATCATTGACACTCCCGGGTACGGCGACCAAGTCAATAACGAGAAATGCTGGGAGCCCATTATGAAGTATATCTATGACCAGCAGGCCAGCTACATTCGCCGTGAGCTCACGGCCAATCGGGAAAAGTACCCGGTAGACACGCGCGTGCATTGTGTACTGTTTTTCATCCAGCCTACGGGCCACAGTCTCAAGCCCATTGATATCATTGTCTTGAAAAAGCTCAGCGAGATCGCCAACGTGGTGCCCGTGATAGCCAAGTCGGACTCGCTGACGTTGGACGAGCGCGCGCGGTTTAAGGAAATGATCCAGGCCGAGTTTGCCCATCACCAGTTCAAGATCTACCCCTACGACAACGACGAGTACGACGCGGACGAGCGTGCTCTCAACGAGCGCATCCGCAGCCAGATCCCGTTTGCCGTCGTGGGCTCGGACAAAATCGTCCACATCAACGGTCGCGACGTGCGCGGCCGCAAAAACCGCTGGGGCATAATCAATGTCGAGGACGACACCCACTGCGAGTTCTCGTCGCTGCGCAACTTCCTGATCTCCACCCATTTACAAGACCTCATTGACTCGACCACCCATATCCACTACGAGGTGTTCCGTCGGCGCCAGCTCATCGCACTCAAGGATACCTCACGCGAAAAGGACTCGGCCTCCGGCTCGGGCGCCGCCGCCAAGTCCTCGTCCTCGGGCGCCGCCCCTCCCAGACCCTCGACCGCTGCTCCTCCAGTGCCCGTTCCCAAAGACTAGAAGACCCACCCACTCCACACTCCGTCCAACAAAACTTTTTTTCCCATTATTATTATTATTATAAGCTCTGGGGCCTGTTTCGCCCTCTCTCTATCTCTCTATCTCTCTTGTCCGTAGACTACTGAAACGGCGTTTATTCTCGTAGCTCGACGTCCCCTTTTCACTGGCCACCAGAAGCTCGGGCTCTGCCTCCGGCGGCTGGGCGCTGCCCAGACCCGTGGCTCCGCTTCGCGGAGTGCTGGGATCCGCTCACGAGTGGCCAATGACCAAGGAGAACAGGAAAGCTGTCCCCGACAACACCTTCGCCTGCTCAGGGGGGACATTTTGCCGACGAAACTTTACTTCTCCTTTCGCTTGTTAAGAACCCCCTGATCTTCAGGAACATCTTCATGAACTCGGCACTGGGCACATATGTCCCCGCCATGGCTCACGAGAAGCACCCTCATCTCAAACATGGTTCTGTCAACAGAACAAGTCGTACCTTCCCATCCCTGGTCCCCAGTACCCCTGGCTCTGCCTCCGGGGGCTGGGCTCCGCCCAGACCTGGTGGCGCTTCGCGGAAACCAGACACTCCCGGATCCCAGCAGACGAGCGAAGCGAGCTACGGGTCTGGGCAGCGCCCAGCCGCCGGAGGCCGGGCCCCCGCCCCCTTGGCTCCCCGTGGCCCAACCCGGTGGGGGGTACGTATACCCCGCATAGCCAAAGGTTATCGTGCTTAAGCGCGAGTTGCAGCTGGATGCGGGGAAGGGGCAGGAGCTCGGGAGAAGTTTTATACGCATGGAATCAGCCGACGATTGAATAATCGTTACATAAGCCTGGACTTCGGCATGACTGTCAGGCTGGAGTGAGAGTAGGCCAGGGGTGGTGGGTGTCGGTGGTCTACGAGAGGCTAGAGGAGATGATAGAGGGGTCTGCCAAGTGTTGAGGGAGGCAAGGGCGTGTTGTTGCACAGATATTGGTTACCTGTTACCCACCGGTGACTCCCGCACGATACCCTGTTACCCCAGTTTATCAACGGTCATGAACGGAAGTGCGGGGTGAGAAGACGTGCGCTGATAACATGATCTGCTGGATATGATACGTACAATATATTGATATAATGATATAATGATATAATGATACGCAGCTGTTCTCCTGTCTCTGTCTCCTGTTCTGCCCTCCTCTCATTCTCTTTCTCGTTCTCATTTTCGTTCTCATTGTTCGGCTTCTATTCTATTCTCCTTTCATTCGCCTTCGGTATGGATTCCCTCGCTAACCACTGCCACTAGAAAAACGCGGGGTACGATGCCCCTCTTTTCTCCCCCACCATGAGATGAACTATCTCGAGAGCCCTGGTAAACCATTTTCCAATGATCCAGCTGAAAACCCCGCTTCCCATATATATAGGGATGCTAGCCATGAGATTGTCTGTTCTGATCTAGCCGTCACTTCTACCGTACTATTATCTGATACGATTAAATATCAAGTACAAGACTGAGAAGGCGTGAATTCTACCACTACTACTGCTATCACAATGGACCCAAAGGATACCACTGTCTCTCAACTCGAGGATATCGATTCGCAGGAGCGCGATCATTCGCATGAAATGTTCCATCAGATATCAAGAATCCGAACATCGGGGAACAATAATGAAATCGTCCATATTGGTGATATCAAGGTCCACCGACATGAGTTTATTGAAGCGTTTGGCATGAGCGCAGGCATCCGGGAAGCTCCCACCCGAAAGTTCGCCAATTCTTCGGTACTGGGGTTGTGTGCATTTGCTCTCACGACGTTTGTGCTTGGTCTAGTAAATCTCAATGCCAAGGGCGTCGAGGTGCCCAACATTGTGTGTTCTCTGGCATTCTTTTATGGTGGTGCTATGCAGATCATCGCTGGCATGTGGGAAATTGTTGCTGAAAACACCTTTGGAGCTTGTACGTTTGCGTCGTACGGAGCGTTTTATTTATCTTACGCTGCTCTTAACACACCTGCATTTGGCATCCAAGCTGCATACGGGGAACATCTTCAAATGCTCGGAAACGCCGTTGGATTTTATTGTATAGGATGGTTTATTTTCTCTTTTCTTATGCTCATCTGTACAATTCGTTCCACATGGCCTCTTTTCCTCATGTTCATCACCATTGCCATGTCGTTTTTGCTCAATGCCATTGGTTACTTTAAGGGAAATGTCACTTGCTTCCATGCCAGTGGAGGTTTCAGCATTGCTACTGCTGCGTTTGGGTGGTATATGGCCATGTCGATTCTGTGCACAAACGAGACGACTTATTTCCGAGTGAGTCCTTTGTTTATGCCTGGAGCCCAGCATGCTCAAGATGAAGAGAAGAATTAGTTTTAATTAATAAATGTTTGTAAGTTGGCCAGCCACAGGTTGGGTCTGTATCTCGACCTGATATTGCGTACGTTATTCTGAGGAGTTGTGGATTTACCTCAGCGGGGTCTGCCACATGGTTCTGTGTGATGGTACTGTTGTGGGCGTGATTCTGAGTTGTTTGTAAGTTGGGTATGTTTACTTGATTCCTTTTAGGGTCCTGTCAGATAAGAGTGGGCTAATGCTGCTTGGGCCTTATCAGTCTGTTTAGGTATATCGGCTGCAGATCTCATAGTCGTGTAAGCTCGTGTATGCTCGTGTATGCTCTCACATCCTCGCTGGACCTCATTGGAACCAGATATCATTTGGCTTTGCTAGCTGCTCACAGAAGCGCCAGCGAGAATGCGCCAATAGTGCCCATGTGTGGCTCCACGGTTTCCCGGCTGATTAGGGGAAACTAGTGACAGCTCAATTCACATGTAGGAATAGACTACACGAGTTCGGAGCAATGGGTAAACCATCTATGGCGGTCGACATTAAGACCGACCAACATTTGTATCATACGATTTGGCTGTTGGCTACTTCAGTTTCCTAATTATATAGTTTACAGGACAAATAGACAAGACGCGGGGGCCGAGGACCAACTGCCTTGGCCTGCTAGCCAGCTCGGTCCGGAGGTACGGAGATAAATTGGAGGACACTCGAACTGCGGCCACCTGGCAATGTCTAAAACTAAAGAGCGTGCGTGGCCAAGGCCTCTTGATCGCTTTCCTGTCAGCTGGTACCAACCGTGTGAACCAGCTCAGCTCTCGAACCCACCGTCCCGTGCCGACCGAATTGTCGCGACCACCATTCTCCAGAGAGGTGTACCCCGCGATTCAAGCCTCCATCAGTCCGGAGCCTGCCTAATCTGTCGTTTAGTAATGAGAACAGGGGCGGCTGGCCCAGCCAGGCGTGGCTGAGAGCCGTTAGACCGTGCGAGCGTCGAGCAGCCCAGCGAGCTATCGGCTGCTCATGTGATGAAACGATACGTTGGTCAGAAACAATTCCCAGTCCCCAGCCGGCTTCCATTTCCCATTTCCAAATCAATTCCCAAACATCCACCCAATATTGACCTGTAAGCGCGAACTCCAGCTCCAACTGCAGCTTCAGACTCCCGGCTCTCCAACCTGCCCCCTCCCCCCTTCCCTCCCTTGCTCCCTTTCTCCCTTGCTCCCTTTCTCTCTTCTCCTTTCTCCCTTCTCCTTTCTCCCTTCTCCCTTCTCCCTTCTCCCTTCTCCCTTCTCCCTTCTCCCTTCTCCCTACTCCCAGTCTACCCTCCTCCCCTTGTTATGCCACTTTTTTTGACCCCTCACTTTTGTTTTTCCCTACGCCAGCGTATCTGCAAGATCAGGAGGAGGGGTAGCTGCAATAGCCTAGTTTCTTTTTCTTGCTCCCACATCGTCTATGTTGATTTGTATATATAAAGAGCCCCCCAAGTCAACCTAATTAATTGTTCATCCCTGTCAGAAAGTGTCAAATTATTTATTCATCATGTCAGACATCGAGGCTAATCCTACTGCTTCTACTATTAAACCATACGGGGAAAACGTCGACGACGCCGGCGCCCATCCTGTGGCCCGTATCATCACGTCGGGCGACGACAACGAGTTCATCCATATTGGCAACACAAAGGTATATCGAGACGAGCTGATTGCGGCCTTTGGCGGTACCTTGAATCCTTCGCTGCACGCACCTCCGTCGCGAAAGTTTGCTAATCCTTCGCCACTCGGTCTGTGTGCGTTTGCCTTGACAACTTTTGTTCTGTCTCTCGTCAATGTCCAGGCTCGAGGTGTCCAGACAAATAATGTCGTAGTGGGGCTGGCGTT
The DNA here is from genome assembly GCA_030583365.1 of Sugiyamaella japonica. Taxonomy (NCBI): domain Eukaryota; kingdom Fungi; phylum Ascomycota; class Dipodascomycetes; order Dipodascales; family Trichomonascaceae; genus Sugiyamaella; species Sugiyamaella japonica. Next base: position 4,976 of record JAJMIG010000251.1, on the reverse strand, counting down.
CTTCTACGGCGGCGCCATCCAGCTGTTGGCCGGCATGTGGGAAATGGTAGTGGAAAACACCTTTGGTGCCACTGCTCTGAGTTCATACGGCGGTTTCTGGCTCTCGTTCGGTGCAATTCTCACTCCGTCCTTTGGCATTATCGACGCTTATGCAGATTCCCCTCACGATCTCGACTCGGCGCTCGGGTTCTACCTCATTGGCTGGTTCATCTTCACCTTCCTCCTCCTGCTGTGCACCATCCGCTCCACCGTGGCGTTCTTCTCCCTCTTCTTCTTCCTCGACATTACTTTCCTGCTCCTGGCATGTGGTTACTGGTCGGGCCACGTCGGCGTCACCAAAGCCGGCGGCTGGTTCGGAATCGTCACCGCCTTCGTCGCCTGGTACAATGCCTTTGCCGGTATGGCCACCAAGGAGAACTCCTGGATCACCGTCAAACCCTTCTTCATGCCCGGTGCCCAGCGTCTCGACCTCAAGACCAAGAGCCAATAAACTGTCCCGCTCGTCCCTGTCTGCTATTATGTCTGTTTCTAGTCCGTTATCTCGTAATCTAATGTTTGCTTTTCGCTCTCGCTGAGGGGCTCTGCCTCCGGCGGCTGGGCGCTGCCCAGACACGTCGCTACGCTTCGCGGTGGGGGCCCCGGGTGCTGCCTCCGGCGGCTGGGCGCTGCCCAGACCCGTTGCTCCGCTTCGCGGAGAAGTGAGACCGTACTAACACCCTCCATCCTTTTCTCCGACCGCTGTGCTCCCACTCTTACTGTTCCTTTTCCCTCCTTCTCATGCTTCGCCGACAGCTCGAGACGCACGAAAAACAAACGTCGCTGTGCGGTCCGGAAAAACTGGCGTCCCCGTCACCGTGCCCCGCCTGCAGGGCACACATTCTTCCGGAACCGTCGCGAAACACTCGCACCCGGACTTGAATTACCTGAGCTCGAGCGCAGCTCGAGCAAACCGGTCTGGGCAGCGCCCAGCCGACGGAGGCACACCGGCGGCCCACGCTCCCTGGCTTCCCGTCACTCCCCTGAGCGGATGCTCGCCTGTTCTGGTCGAACGGGCGTGCTGCCTGCCTAACGTGGTTCGCTCACAATCAAGCCAGGTGCAGAATGAAGTCATATCTCACTCAGACTAGTTATTTAGCCATGGCACCCAGACGGCTATCCTGCCTCTTCCGAGTGCTGATGGATGCCTGATTCTGTTCTGCAATGCAAATTCGGATGGGGCAGAGATGTCGGGTCGATCGATGAGGTGGAGAACCATGGGTGAATGGGACCGACCGTATCTGCCCAACAATTGACCTGCTGCTGCGACCACGGCTACGGTTGAATGACAATCTCAGCAACACAAGCCAGCCATGTCTCATCTGCAGTAGCCTACAAATAGAGTTGGCCACAATGTACCAGGTCGCCCTGGTAATACGAACCACTGGTCGTATTGTCACCTGCTGTCTCACAACGCTGTCCCACTCGGCAGGGCTCTGCCTCCGGCGGCTGGGCGCTGCCCAGACCCGTGGCTCCGCTTCGCGGAGGGCGGACCACACACCCGGCCCCGCACAGCAGCGAGCGCAGCGAGCACAACCAGGTCCGGGCGGAGCCCGGCCGCCGGAGGCAGAGCCCAGCGGCGTGTCCGAGTCAGAAGGAATCCTCCATAGTCCAACCTCAATTACCATACCGAGACCGAGTGGTCCTTAGTCTTGATTCATAGTTTACCTCGACCACATAATCGACGAGGTCGCCCAGTGCTAACCGAACTGCCACACATTCCCCGCTACATGCTCGCGCCCAGCGATTAAACATGCAACCTCAATCTAAAGTTGCTGATCATGCCTGCAAACAGCCCACCCCTCGCTGCAGGGTCCCGTCGACGGGCGTTCTGCCTCCGGCGGCTGGGCGCTGCCCAGACCCGTTGCTCCGCTTCGCGGAGGGCTTGGAGCACACTGGTGGGTCGCGCGGTCGGTGGCTGGCGAGCCGGGCGCCCGTCTGCTCGGAAAATTACAGACTGGCAATCCGGTGCTCGGTGCTCGCGTTCCATCCCTAGACTCACAATGTATCGCGCCGCTTAACGTGGACCCTCTCTAACTCCATAGCCACCCGCCGGCCAGCCTCGAGCGCAGCTCGAGCAACGGGTCTGGGCAGCGCCCAGCCGCCGGAGGCAGAACCCCGCGGCCCACCGTCCAGGTAGCGACCGCCGCACGAGGACCCTGCGCGGTGCGGCAGTCGGTGGTACATGAGCGGTGATGGTGAAGGTGAAGTTGGAGTGCCACAACGACATTCCGAGCAGCAATGAGCGGAGAGGGCAGTTCGAGCAAGAAACGTAGGTGGATTCGGGCGGAGCATGGAGGGTTTAGCGGTGTTGGTGCAGAGAGGGCGGGATCAGAGCACTAACGAGCGGGTTGCCAGTGCTGTATAGTGGTATAGCGCGAGAGAAGGAAATCATCTACGAGTATGAGGTGGTGCCCAATAGTGCCAGGACGCTGGCGCTGGTGATTCTACAGGATATTGCACCGGAGGATGACAAGAAAATGAGTTTTGTGCATGAAACCATGGCCGTGCACTACATTACCAAGTCCACGGGGTTGACATATATAGTTGTTGCAGACGGGTCGATCAACCGGCGAGTGCCTTTTCTGTTTCTGCTGAATCTGGAAGAGGCCTTTGAGATGAGCGAGGCCCAGGACGACTTTGCGCCCGTGCTCCACAAACTCACGGACAGCGCCGAGCGCGGAGACAACAATAGCATTGGCCGGGCCAACGCCGAGCTCGACCAGGTCAAGAATATCATGATCGAGAACGTCGAGCGGGTCCTGGAGCGCGGCGACCGCATCAACCTGCTCGTGAGCAAAACAGACCGCATGAACTCCAACGCCGTCGCCTTCCGCAAACGCTCCGCCGGCCTCCAGCGCAAAATGTGGTGGCAGAACGTCAAGTACTCCGTCCTCCTCGGCGCTCTCGCCCTTATCGCCCTCTACCTGTTGTCGGGCCTCGTGTGTGGGTTTCCTGGATACCGGCTATGTTTTGCAATATGAACGTGCGACGATCCCCCTGAGGGCCCGGGGGCCTGCCTCCGGCGGCTGGGCGCTGCCCAGACCCGTAGCTCCGCTTCGCGGAGACCGGGGCCCCCTCGCACCCGCCCCCTCGCACCCCCCGTGCGCTCTTCGCGAGCCAGTCCGGAGGCAGAGCCCGGTGTTCGCACCCCGGGGGTCGACCGCCGGAGGCTGGGGCCCTGCGGAAAAGCTTCAAGTAAATTACTAACAAATAACCAAACAATGCAATACACCCCCCGCGCGGACTCGAGTCACTCGTCGTCGTCGTCGTCGTCGTCCTCGAAGTTGTCCGACTCGTCGTGGTCGTCGGCGTCCTCCATGACGTCCTCGTCCTCCATGGAATCGTCGGCCGACTCGTACCAGAAATCCTCGTCGACGACATCGTCGCGAGGCTCGGATGGCTTGGGCGCTACGTAGGCCTCCGACTCTAGCAGAGGCATTTTGAAATCCTTGGGGATGTTGAGCTTGGAGGCAGCGACGTCCTGGGCCACTCGCCTGTTGTAGGCGTCTCTGTCTTTGCGCCATGCCACGGCCGCGTCCACGTTGGCCGGAGAGTTGATATTGGGATCCGATAATAGTGACACAATGGAAATCAGCACTGTCTCTACAGACTGGGCCGGGCTCCAGGTCTCGCCGTCGGGCTCGTCGGTCGTGGCATCTCCAGATTTGTGAAGAATGGAAATACATATAAGCCCGTCTTTATAGACATTGGGGTGATAAATAGGAGGGTTGAATCTGAAGCGGGGAGGGGAAAACGGGTAATCTTTGGGAAACATGAGTTGTGCCTGTACGGGGCAGTTAGTAAGCGGTAGACGGTAGACAGTCTATTCACTAACACAGCTCGTTAGATGAACAACTCACCTTGAAATAACCTCCATGATATGGCGAATCTTCACTTAGAACCATTACTCCTACATTCCAGTTGTATATATCTTCATCATCGAGCTGACAGGTTAGAACGTGCGCTATGGCTATTGCTACGCTACCGCTCCTACCACTACACTACCGTTACCACTACTACTTACGGTAATATGAAACGAAGGGATCGCCTTCTTCGGGTCCGTGAGTTCTCGAAACTGCTTCATAAGCAGAGATGCACTGGCCGGAGCGGTTCCGTTCATGATTCGTCTTGATCTCTTCCCTGCGACGACGCTGCTGCTAGAAAAACCAACCTGATTTCTTTACAAACAGTGAACCTGCTAAAAGAGCGTTCTAGTGTTTGTTCTAGTGTTGGTGTTGATGTATGGTTGTGTGGTCTGTGGTCTGTGGTGCCAGTCTTGTGAGTGTACAACAAAAGAATGTCACCCGCTTCTCCAGCAGATCTGATCCAGCTTCTGCAATATTGACTACTACGGCTAAACTACTTGGGCACTTAGGGCTACTAAGGTTACGGTCCGGCTGACATGCGAGAAGCAGCTAAAAAAGTGGAGCGAGTCAAGGGGGGATTTACGGTCCCTGAACTCGGACTTTCAAGCACTCAATCGAATATTCTCACTCGAGTGTGTCTTTCCCCACCACCACCACCACCAACACCACCGCCAACACCTCCACCTGTTTCCTCCGCCCTCTCACTCGCTTCCTCGTCTGCTTTGCGTCATCCGCCTATTCTACTGCTCATTGCACGGCTGCCGATGAGGATGCAGAGCCCTGCAGCTGCCATAATCCCCAGATCCACCGCTCCCTTCTGACGACCTCTCGGCCGACACTTTCCTATGTAATCTGACATCTGCGGCCACGCTCCCCCGGTCCACGCTCCACCGGCTCCAGGGGCTCTGCCTCCGGCGGCTGGGCGCTGCCCAGACCCGTTTGCTCCGCTTCGCGGAGAGGCTGGGAGGGTGCGGTCTGGTGCTCTATCGCGCTCTGTCCTGTGCACGTACGAAGTCTCCGCGAAGCGGAGCAAACGGGTCTGGGCAGCGCCCAGCCGCCGGAGGCAGAGCC
>JAJMIG010000250.1:0-12410 GCA_030583365.1 Sugiyamaella japonica | reverse complement strand
GGGACGGGGGACACGCCTCCGGCGGCTGGGCGCTGCCCAGACCCGTTGTGCTCGCTTCGCGAGCTGCTGGGACCGTGTGGGGTGACGAAGGTTGGGTTGGCTTGACGAGACGGCCCGTGCGCGCTTGTAGGCTTGGGTGCCCCCCACTCTAAATCTCGGATTAATTCTCAGATATCAGATCCACCCTTACCCTGAAGGGCCCCTGGTTCGATACCGGCTATGAACCGTGAAGTATGAACCGTGCAGTGTCTTCGCGACAAGACCGGAATACAGTACAATAGCACAGCAGGCGAGCGCAGCGTCCGCTGCTTTGCACCTGTTGTCCACAGACAAGACAGTAAATTATTAACGGCTGGTGCAACCGCACCAGTTCACGCTGACGGTATAATGGCTGGCTACGAGGGTGCTGAAGCTGGCGTACTAGTGTTGAGACGAGGACACCAGAGCACTACTTCGAGCGAAGCGAGCTACGGGTCTGGGCAGCGCCCAGCCGCCGGAGGCCGAACCGACGATACGCTCAGACCAACATTCCTACGGGCGACGGCAGGCAGGTAGCATTGAGACGAGGACACCAGAGCACTACTTCGAGCGAAGCGAGCTACGGGTCTGGGCAGCGCCCAGCGGCCGGAGGCCGAACCCACGATACGCTCGGACCAACATTCCTACGGGCGACGGTTGGAATTTGACATTGCTACGCTGAGTCTCAAAGTCACATCCCACTCTACTGTATCTACCGTAACATCGTGATGTAGAGATGTTTCGAGCTGGAGCGATAAGATTAGATAGAGTGTGTGCCTGGTGGCTTGGCTTGGCTTATCTTATCGTTGCGGGGTTATCTCTATGTAGCGGTGACATTGAGTGAGGAATGGTCCGGTGTGTCCAGTGCTCATCCATTGTTGACTATTGTCACGAACCACACCAGAACTGTTAGCCTAGTGTGGATGCATACTTGTGGTTTATAGGGTTCCCCGCAGACACCCAGGTCGAGCCGTGTTCTACGGTCGATTGCGACCGACGGTGACTGAGTTTTGTGCTCGTGGGTAGAACGTTAAACGCGCTTTGCACGTTGGACTTCTCAATTGAACAGGCAATCAATCATCTACCATTATCCACGTCCTCCTCACTTTGCTCACCATTGTCCGGGTGTACTTTTTGACCTCAACACGTGAACCCACGCGGCCGTTCACGCTAAAGAGACACTCTCTCACACTCAGGGGCAGCGTCAAGTCGTGAATACCTCGCGTTGGAATGCATAGACTATGCTACATGAAATAATATTATAAGCTTTTATTATCTCGGCTATGTAGTGGTAGCGAGGTACTGCTGCTTTAGCGATGGCATGATAAACTCGCGAAACGCCACTGCAGCTTCAATAATTGAGGCGTTAGACATGAGAAAAGACAAACAATCTAAAACTGGTGGCATATACACTAGCACAATATTATCCAAGTATATTTTGCCCAATACCTGACAAATTCCTTCGTCCACTTCTGAGACTGACGTTATCTTTTGAAATCTATCTGCCTCTTGTGCGCGTGGATCGGCACCGCGCATACCCAGTACAGATTATAGGTTACCCCTGGATGCAGGCAAAAGTAAAACAGCCTATGAAGCGAGATTTCTGTTTTATGAGGCCCCTGATGGCAATTGTCAGGGGAGCCAGCGTCTCAATCGACCAACCGTAAGGTAGCATTGATGGCAGATAAACAGATGAGGGGTAAAAAGAAAATAAAATGTCACCATTTGAAAACCTACTGAAACACGGCAAGGGACAAACGACGGATTATTATTATTATCATTTTTTTCTCCTTGCTTCACGAAATCTAATCGAATAATATAAAATGTCCCGAATATCCTCACCATAGCTGGTGTTTTTTCTCTGTCATCATCAGCAACACACAGTCTTTTGTCTTTGATTCATTCATTCATTCTTTGCTTGGTTATCAACAGCTAAAATCCAGTAGATCTGGTATCACACTCCTTTATTTCGAAACACACGTTCTCTTTTTTTTTGGCTTCCTTCTTGTCTGCTTAAAACACTAGCTCCTTCAATTGGTATTTTCACAATGCAGTTTAAATTTGCTTCTACCGTTGCGTTCGCACTCGCCATCTCCAGCGTTCAGGCTGCCTTTAACATTAACAGTAAAAATAATCTTGTCATGTACTGGGGCCAATCTTCTGCTGGTTCAGAACAGTCGCTTGGAGACTATTGCGCTCAGACCGCTGGTGATGTCTATGTCTTGTCGTTTCTTAACGAGTTTGGATCGGGCACCCCATCTCTGAATATTGACACTTGTACCGAGACCTTTTCCGGCACTTCGCTTCTTCATTGCCCGTCTATTGCTGCTGATATTAAATCTTGTCAGGCAGCTGGCAAAATTGTACTTTTGTCGCTTGGCGGTGCAGTTGGACAATATGGTTTCACTTCTGACAGTGAAGCACAAACTTTTGCTGGTACTTTGTGGGATCTGTTTGGAGGTGGCACGTCCGATACTCGTCCTTTCGACGATGCAATTGTTGATGGGTTCGATCTTGATATTGAAAACAACTCTCCTACCGGGTATGTGGCTCTGGTCAATCAGCTTCGTGAATATTTCAGCGGCGCTAGTAAAGAATATTATATCTCTACTGCTCCTCAGTGCCCGTTCCCTGATGCCAACGTCGGCGATGTATTGGCTAATGCCCAGATCGATTTCGCGTTTATCCAGTTTTATAACAACTATTGTTCCATCGGATCCAACTTCAACTTTGATACTTGGCAAAACTTTGCTAGCACCCAGTCTCCTAATAAGAACATTAAATTATTCTTAGGATTGCCTGGATCTACCAGCGCTGCAGGATCTGGATACCAACAGCCTTCTGCTGTGTCGTCTGCTGTAGCATCAATTTCGACAGACGCCAATTTCGCTGGAATCATGCTATGGGATGCCTCTCAAGGCTTTAAGAATCAAGTTAATGGTATTTCTTACGCCCAAGAAATGCAGAATATTCTGGATTCTCAGGGTGGTGATACTTCCACCCCAACCACGTCGTCCACCACCACTAGTTCTAAGACTTCCTCTAAAACGTCCTCTTCATCAAAGACGACTGTGGTATCGACATACTCTGTGTCAGTGAATAGCGGGTTGGCTAGCGCAGGCCCCACCGGGTTAACGCTTATTGCATCAGTTCCCGACACCACCAGCACCAGCACCACCAGCACCACATTGGCTACCTCCACCAAGTCCACCAATACAGTTGTTACGGTGGTTACCACTGTCTCACAAACCACTACAGCTAGTGCTGCCGCCACATCTTCGGCCTCGACCAGTGATGGAAGCTGTACAGGAAATGAAACCAGCTGTATCAATGGAAAGTATTCTGTGTGCAATTTCGGACAATGGGTTTATTTCGATTGTCCTGCTGGAACTGTGTGTCTTCTTACTGGTGGTGCCAATTGCGGATTCCCTCCATCTAAGCGAGACGATGGATCAGTTCTAGTTCGTCGTCACAAGCATCATGCTCATTAAGGACCTAACATCATATATTCATGACTGTAACATTATTTTGGTGATTCTTATTTTTTTTTATTTTTGTTTTTATTTATCGTGTAACAACATATCCATATACCATGCTTCTTATTGACTTTGTCTCTTCATCCTCCTCAAACATAGGAGACATTTTTTTCTCAATTATTCGTTGCGACTTAAAATTCGCATAGGTCTTTGCAGTATCAAAGAATTCTAAATCTTTATGCGCCAGCTTCGGCCGATGATGAGTAAAGACAACAAATATTTTGCCATCTTCAGCAAGACACTGGTCGCAAGTACGAATCAACTTTACATGCTCCGTGTGGTTGAATATTAGATCCGATAAGATAATGAGATCGAATTTACGTCCATTTTGATTTTCTGCATTGAGAAGCGGTTCCACTGTGTTACCCCAAATATATCCTTCCACGGCAATAGGTAACTCTTCTCCATTCGGAACTGACTGCCGAAGTAACTTTACATTTTCTTGAATGTTTTCTATCAAATCTGGATCAGGATAATCTGTGATCACGACATTGTCGGCAGACAAACTGGCCAACAGAGAAGGCAAAGCAGCCGCTGCTCCCAATTCGAGAACTGTTTTACTAGTAACCCAGTCATTTCTTTTTAGATCTATATAATCCGCAGTGACTTTGCCAGCATTCCATAGTAGATGTCCCCACAATGGCGATTTCCCGACCAGTCTCATTTTAATTGAAGATGGCTCTCCATCTTTAACGAATTGAGCGTCTCTAGAATACGATTCGTATGTTGGCTCTGGAGGAGGAGGAAAATATCCTTCGGGCTCCTGGAATAGACCTGCATCTAGTTCAATGTCTGGAGAATCGGGTGAAGATGTCATTTGTTAGATGGGTGGTATAGATATGGTCGCGAAGTAGGTCTGATATTTTTTTTCTGGTCACTTCACGATGATCTGCCGATGGAGATGAATATTCTTATAACGAGAGAGTTATCTTGGTAAATATCCAATAAACCAACAATCTTTTGTGAAAGGCCCATTCAGAAAGAGTATCACCAATTCTGTCTTCAGATACGTGATACAGGCGTTAATTTGAAGGGTCCCCATCCGTTGGTTGGCTCTTGGCCATTGCTATTCGAATATAGAAGCCATGCCAATCAAGTTATGCCAATCACTACAACTATGAAGCGTACTTTTACCCCTACTGACATATCAGATTGAGTCCAGTAATATGTGCCATTACTATCTAATCCTTGCTTATCTTATGTTTTATTTATGACATCTAATCTTATCTTGCAGGATCGACAATCTACGATCGGCGATGTTGAATGTCATGTCATGCAGGGTCTTGCTCTTGTAAGTCATAGCTACCTGTAAGTCGCAGCTACAGACCTGTCAACTTTCACAGAGTGTACATCCAGTAAGTGTCATGTAAATACTTTAGTACAGTATTTTAGTGACCGCCAATGTGAGAGAGGACGCGGTTTATTCATAACATCTCATTTCCAATCATATCGAGACCTAACCCACGTTCTTGATCAATGTCGAGCGATTTTCCAGACATAAAATGTGGACGGTTTAGAGGCACGGATCGTGGTTCGTTTATTTGCGCATTCTGTGGTGCCTCAGTCCTGTTGCTAGCTGTCGAATTGGTTTCCAATGCTGAGACTTAGGCAGTCTACGTTGACTGGCTTAAAAGCCATGACGAGAACCTATGGTCTTGCTGATATATATCGTCAAGGTCTGGGTCTACACTTGAGACTGCGGTTCTCATCATCAGAAAATGGCCCAAATACTGCCAATGCCACCACTGCATCATTGCCACCTCTAACTGTTCCTCAGAGATTTGTCAACTCCTTACCTCAGTCTATAAAACCATATGCTCAACTCATGCGCCTCGACAAGCCAATTGGAACATGGCTGCTCTACAGCCCTTGTACAGTGGCTATAACCATGGCGGCGTATCATACTTCGGCGCCTATTAGTCAAACAGTTTGGATGTTGGCATTATTCGGAGTGGGATCGGTCATAATGAGAGGCGCCGGTTGCACTATAAATGACATTTTAGATAGGAATCTCGACAATCAAGTCGAAAGAACCAAGACCCGTCCATTGGCTAGTAAAGAAGTATCTGTTCCAGCTGCAGTGACTTTCCTAGGAGCTCAGTGCTTTGCCGGACTGGGAGTTCTCCTGTCGCTACCAGGAGACTGCTTTCTCCTTGGGGCAGCTTCTCTGCCTCTTGTATTTTCCTACCCGCTGTTCAAACGATTCACATACTATCCACAGGCATGTCTGTCACTTTGCTTCACGTGGGGTGCACTTCTAGGATTTCCCGCCATGGGCGTCTGGAACTGGCCGGCAATGCTATGCCTTCACGCGTCTTCCTTTGCCTGGTGTATGATCTATGATACTATATATGCGCATCAAGACAAGTTGTATGATCTTCAGGCAGGCATCAAATCTACAGCTCTCAAATGGGGTGAAAGTAGCAAACAGATAATGAACAAGTTCGCCTATGGACAGATTGGCTTTCTGGCTGCGGCAGGTGTGTTTGGAGGCATGGGACCTTTTTTTCTCGCCAGCACCGTTCTAGCTGCGTATCGGGTGCTTAACATGATCCGAAAAGTCAATCTCGATGACCCAGCCAACTGTTGGAAATGGTTTGTCGAGAATATCAACACTGGTCACGTTCTGTGGGCGGGTGCCACTGGTGATTATGCACTTAGATTAGCAGGATTGTTATAGAGTAGATCGCTCTGGTTGCTCTGCCCTCTGGCCCTTTGAACATTAAAAATAGTTATATGACTGACAAAAGCGCGTTATATAGCAGCGCTGTGTGTAAAATAATTTCACAGACCTTCCGAACTGGAAAACTAGCACTCTGTATATAAATACGAAACCTTCTCGGCTGGAGATCCAGCACGCAGTGTATAAGGATAACTATACAGACCTTCCAAACTGGAAATCTAGCACGCTGTCTAGGCACACTGTCTAGCACGCTGTCTAGCACACTGTCTTCCACACTGTATATAAATACAACTCTATAAACCCTCGAAACTAGAGATGCCATGGACATATTTACGTGCCTTTTTTGCCTTTCCCAGTCCCTTTTTACTCTTTTTGCGAGCAGGCTTTGACTTTTCGTCATCACTGTCCTGTTCATCTTTGGTCACAGTGGGCTCTGCCTCCTGCTTAGCGTCTTCCAACTCCTGCTGGTCCTTGGCACTTGACCATATCTTCATTGTCTCCATTCCAGCAGTGACCAGGCGATATTCGTTATCAAGCTCTAATATAGACACTTCCTCCTTTTTCGAGTGAGTCCAAACGGACTGTTTCTTGCTGGAATGCACATTCAGTTTGTACACAAGTCCATCGGCGCCTCCAGCATACACCTCATTATCATCGGCACCTGCTATTACACAGTCAATACTCTGATCACTAAGAGTCATGCCCGACTTTTGAATTTCGTCGAGATGCTCATTATCCCAGATCGTAACAGTGCCCTCGGACATTCCAAACACAGAATATTTATCACTGGTGATACACCCGCTTAGAAACTCGTCATTCTGCTCTTCACTTGTAGACAGCACTCCCTTGCGGATATCCAAATGTACAAGAGTAGTGGATCCTGTAGTGATGAAATGATACGAGTTCTTGAAAGACATATCTACAATGCTAGTCATCATGTCATAATGCAAAGATGGGAAACTATGAGTTACTTCAAGCGATCGCAGATCAAATATCGTCAATGTGGAATCCTCATCTCCTACAGCAATGTATTTCTCATTAACCCGAACTACTGTTGGAGTGCTCTTCTTCAGTGCATCTATATTTTTAGTCGCTACTCTTCCTGTTTCCGAGGATGCTTTTTTTACAACATGATCCGATCCAACGGAGTACAAGTCTATATAGTTAGTAAGAGATCAGATATTAGACAAAAAAAGAGACTACTTACAGTCTCCAGAATAATCATATGACAGTGCTCTACAGCTACTCTTATGACGTTTGGTCGTCCACGCTTGAGATTGAGCGCCAACCCCAGCGTCAACAGAGTACTTTTGGCAGCTCACTCGGCCAGAAGCCAATCCAGTAGCATATACGTTGAGACTTGGATGAAAAGCTAATGCAAATAGTGGATCATCAAAACTGTGTTTGAAGAGAATGCCTTTACGTTTGACCATTTTAATAGCATTGGCCAGCAAAATCGGTGTAATCTTGAACAGTTAATATATGCGGCTAATTTTTTTTTGATCCTTGAATATCACGAAGTGCAGCTAATATGAGAAAATGCCTAGAAAATCTGGGGAATCTGAGAATATTCGGCCCATGAACGAGGAACTGGGCAATTGGGCAAGAGTAGCTACTGGGCAAGAGTAGCAACTGAGCAGGAGTAGCTATGACTTACATGCTTAGCCAGATCAGCGAGATCTTACATAAACTGAAGCACATGTCATGGCCGTTACATAAACTAGAATCTGCAAATAAATAACTTAAATATAACCGTACAAATAAGACTGACTGTACTTGGATTCAGATATACCTTCCTTTGTATCGAGTATCTCCTTAACGAGCACAGGAGGATTGAGTCCTAATTTGCTTGCTCGATGCCAACGGTCAAGACGGGATATGCCCGCGGTAGGGCCGTACTCACCAGTCAAATCAAATTGTCTCAGTACTTTCTCAGCAGTGTTATATTCTCCTTGGTGAATGGCCGCTGCCTTTCGGTCTTTGACTAGTGAATGTAAAAACTGTTTGTATTCTGGCTTCTCTGCGTCAAGCTGCGTTCTCTGTTGTGACTCCTTTTGCTCGGTTTTCAGTGGCTCTCGGCCGCTGACCGTCTCGATACCGGTTCTCTTGTTCACAACTTTTGTGTCAGAAGACGGCACGTCTCCAATGATGAAGACTCCATCCGTATCAGCGTCACCTGTTTTTGCTACTGATGCAGTCGTATGCTTCTTTGCCTCTTTCAAGGATTTGCCCGAGGCAGCGGCTGCTCCACCTTTCGAGACACCAAAGGCGCTTGTAAGCCTGCGCTGGGTCGTATTTGAAGAAGACTTTCGTTTACCAACAACCATGATTGTAAGACACTTGAGTCAATTGAGTTGCGATAAGAGTTTTGGAAGATGAACCTCTCATTTATTGATCTTACATCGAGCCTGCTCAGCCGTACCGAGGGCATTCTCCCCGTGGGATCGACGTCAAGGATGCTTTGAAAGGAAATATATAAACAAGTACCAGCTGGTTTGACACAAGAAAACTTAGGTCTTACAATGGTACATTTTCACACATTGTGTTGTGCTGTATTAACCGAAGGGACACAATTTTATGTGCAATCAATTATAGACTATGTAGTATTATATTGTCCTTCAAGGACCGGTAAGACGGTTTTTATTTTGTTCAGATAGAGATTGAATGAATTTAGAATTTTGGCAAGTGATTTTGAATCTGAGTGTTGATATTGGAAAGCTTAGAAGTGTCGATGTTATATTTTTGAGCTTGCTGGACCAGTTTGGCAACGTTTCCAGTTAAACTGGCAACGAGGGGAGCGGTGACCATGTCAATAGGACCTCCAATAATGTTGGAGAGTACGACTTCAGCACCGTTAGTAACGGATTGAACAAAAGGTCCAAGAAGAGCGTTGCCAACTGCCTTGGATACGCCGAAAGTGAATGGAGACAAAGCAGTGCCTACAGTACCGATAGTATTGTCAATCTGAGAATCAAGTCCAGTAATAAGAGCAGAGAGAGCAGCAGCAGTAGTGTGGGAGTCGCCAGATCGCACCTGTCTCATAAGACTGTCTACAGTCTGCTGATAGTTGGTGATTCCACTCTTGACACCGTCCAGAAGAGCATATTGACGGGAGACTAGTTGATATTCATTGGTGTCAAGTAAAGAAACGGCATTGGCAGTTGCACCAAGGGCGATAAGAACCGAGAGGAGAAATTTAGAGGCAACCATTGTAAGAGTTTAATAGCGAGAGTTGTTTTTCTTTAAAGGAAAGTGATATTGATGTTTGTTTGTTGGATGATGATGATAAGAAGAAGCCATCAACAGAGAAATATCCAACATATTTATATATTTTCAGAACCCATCAGAGCTCTCTCAAAATACATAGAGGGTCATACTGATGATACAGAGATCATGAAAATGAAACGATTTTCTGACAAAGCCTTACAACGTCTAAACGCTATATTCAGAGTTCTCGGTTACTTGACATTGAACTCTATCTCTGACTTTGTATCATTACATTCTAATCACGCATGTCGTGGCCGTAAACCTAGAGTCGCTTTGACTTGCACAAGCTTATAAAGCTTATTGCCAATATCAGATTGGCTTTTTTCCTTGACAATTATCCTGAAACAATAAAGATCATTGTCAGAAGTTTTACGAGTAGTCTCGATGACCAAAGGCATCTAGACTTTTTGTCAAGGCCAATTCTTAGGTAATGGTAATATATCAAATAAATAGTAATAACCTACAAGGCGAATTTGGACTTGGAAATGATTTGGTTACCGTACTTGTGAAAGAGAAATGGTACCGGGCACAACAGAACCCCGACGCATGCAATGAGGGTTCCAGCCCAATTGATGCCCAGGTTCTCAAACAAGGGGTTAGCAAAAAGAGGGAAGACTCCCCCAAACCCGGATCTGAGAAGAGTAGTGGCAGCCATGGCACTGGCAGAGAATGGCAGATAAATGTCCACGAGATAGTTAATAGCGGCAGGGAAAATTATAAACAGTCCGAAGCCAGTTAATACTCCAGACAGAGACGGTACAATCCAGTGAATCTTATCTGGATAGCAACCTGTCCAGCTAAACCAGAGCAGCCCGAGTGGGAATGCAATACCGCCGACCATCATTGCCGGAAGCCGAGCACGGGGTACAGACTTGCCGCCATTAGCAATAAGTTGTCGAGTAAAATGAGGTTCGAAAATGATAACATTAAAGGCTCCTCCGATAATGATTCCTAACAGAATACCAATATAAGGGAGATTTATGATTGCACCAGTAAATCCATATTTTCTGAAGACAATTGGATAAGCTTCTAGGAATAGGTACAAGATTCCATACAAGAAAGCCGTGTACAGAGAGACAAGGAACAGAATTTGTTCGGTAAACAGCATCTTTATAGGTCTTGTCAAATGCCTTGTAATAATGTCATTGAGGTCAATGGATACTTCATCATGGGGAGCATAAATTGCCCAGTTTCCAGTCTGTGAACGCAAGGTACGAGCTTTTCTTGCTAAAATAATGGGATGATAGCTTTCATCAAGGATGAAAATGCCAGCTAATAATGCAATGGCACCCATGATACCAGTGATATATTGGGTCCACCTCCAATGAAGGGTAGAGTTGACTATAAACCCACCAACTATTGGAGCCACTACCGGCCCAGTAAAACTGACCCACATGAAGCAGCAAATGGCAGTTCCTCGCTGCTCCGGGTTGAACATATCTGCCAAAGCACCCCCTACTACGGCCCAAGGAGCAGCTCCTAAGAAGCCGGCGAAAAAACGACAGATGATAATACTTTGGATATCTTTGGCAGCGGAAGCGGCGAAAGTAAATATCGTGAATCCAAATGCTGATAGAACAGATGGCAGTTTCCTGCCATAAAGTTCAGATAAGGGAGCCCACACTACTGGCCCAGATGCAAATCCCAACACAAACACTGACACCCCAAGAATGGCTACTTCTTGGCCGACATGAAACTCTGTCATAATCTGTTGGATTCCAGGAGCATAAACCGCTGACCCCCAGGTCACACAGAATGTACATAAGCATAAAGTGCTGGCAATGAGAACCTTTTTATATAATGGCCAGTTGAAAGGATGAAGGGGGTCTGTGGGACCATTGAAGTCGACTCGATATAATTCTCGATTGACTTTTAATAATGGTGGAAGCTCTTTACCACCTCCCATAGGCATTATTCGATTGTGAGCAGCATTTTGAGACCCTGCCGTGAGTACTCTTGTAACAAAATCTTGTTCCGCCAGTCTATCATCAGACGAATCTACTGGTTCTTTCTGGCATTCATAACTTTCAGGTAAACGAGCGCCCATTGCTTCAGTCATAATGGAAGACGACGAGCTATCGAGCTCGGAGCATTCGCGAGTCCGCGTGAGGGTACTTTCAAACACTGGACCCATATCTCAACGTTAGTAGCAGCTTGTTTTCTAAAATGCCCAGACGGGATATGACTCGGTCTATATATCACGGAGCCCTAGACCGGGGGTCCATTTATCAGGGGGTCCGTGGAGCAAAAATGTTCGGGAAATGCATTATACCGCTAATAACCGTGCGGATATCATTTACCACAGATCCATTTCATTCCCTCCATACAGCCAGTTGTATGCACACACGCTATATTTAGTAGTGATTCTCACCCCTTTTTACTGGGCGGCATTGAAAAAAGACCGACATCTCGGATAAACTCAGCAGTTGGTGAAGTATCTGCATACGGCCACCGTCAATAACCGACATGCCGTGCGCCGTAGAGTAGAAAATTTAGATGAAGATTTCGACTGACCCGCTGACTCGTTGAGACAGGCCAGTAAGATATCCTTTGGAAAAGATTCGGCTTTCTTGCCGTGATTACATTTCCAGCTCGTCTTGTAGCCTTACAGGGTCGCCCTGCATAAACTGGAACACAAGTCCAGTGAACAACTGGTGTATTGCCTGCAGCTCGCCCGATCCAGCGCCACCAATCCACGGCACCAAACTCGCCGACCCAACTAACACTAATATAACAAAATCAACAAACTCATCAACAAGACCCTGCGTGTTTACTGTCAGATAAGGTCAAGGGTACAACGGTTTCACGCCGATCCCCAGTCCCTGCATACCCCCTGCATACCGCGCCCTCGAGCGCAGCTCGAGCAAACGGGTCTGGGCAGCGCCCAGCCGCCGGAGGCAGGTCCC
>JAJMIG010000249.1:0-12486 GCA_030583365.1 Sugiyamaella japonica | reverse complement strand
CGAGCCTCCGCGAAGCGGAGCAACGGGTCTGGGCAGCGCCCAGCCGCCGGAGGCAGAGCCCCACCCCCGCGGTGCAGCAGCGCGCTGCGCGCAGCAGATAAAGGCCCCCCTTTATGCAGGCATTAATGATGTGCGGCCGCTCAATATGTGCGTGTTACGCGGCAGAGGTGGTGGTCCCCGGCGGCGGCCATCGTCTGGAGCGCCCCTCTGGGTACGATCCACCGGTTGAACCATCGCGACGGACAAGGTTCATCAGCAAGCAACAGACTCACACGGAAGCAGAAGCAGAAGCAGGTGCTCGGCCAGGAATTGCGTGATAGCGAAGCTAATAGGCGGTAGAAGTAGAACAGACGGAGCACGCAGCAAAGACAGCGTGAATCAGTGCTTGCACTTGGGTTTAACGAATTGTTTGATTAATAAGATTGGCGACAGGAGCGACAGATAGGAACGTGAACAGAGTGATAGGAACGTTAACAGAGTGATAGGAAAGTGAATAGGAGTGAGACGGAGCGAAAGAACGATTGGCTAGCTACGAACAGACAACTAGCATCGCTGCCCAGATTGCGTTCTTCAAGGTGGATAGTTGTTTGGATCGCTCCTTACTTTCTTTACAAATTTACCCATTTGCCGATTTACTCATTTACTCGCTTAGTCCGTGTCGTACGTTTCAGATCATTGGTACCGCTCACGTCCATGGCCGAAAAAGTCATGTACAGAAGAGAATCTGAAACATCCTTCATTGTAGCTGCATCCATTGTCAAGTCCCATTTAAAGATCAATTTCCACAGTGGCTGAACAGATTCTCTCCTTTGACCATGTCAACTAGATATTTCCTCTCAAACACAACACCTCCACCAGATTCTCCAGTGATTCCTCCTCAGAATCACTCGCACTCGGTAAGCATGTCTGCCAGAGCAGGCAGAGCAGCTGCTTGTACCAGCAACCCCAATTCGCCCAAATACTCGCCACTGGAAGCGGCGACGACTGGCTCCGACATGGCTTCCAGCGGATTGTATAGTCCATGCTCTCCCAGAATGAGCTCGGCCTTCTTTACGAGAAATCATAATATGGCGCTGCCTAGCTCGAGCCAATTGTCGTCTGCTAGCACTTCAGACGACGAATCCATCTCCAGCTGGCCCCTCTCGAGACCGCCATCTCTATCTCATTTCGATATGGAAGAAGGCAGTCCTGATGGCATGTATGGGTTCGCGAGTGGAGAGGTTACTCTGGATCGAGCTGCTCTAGACCGGGCAGCAATGTCTTCATTTGTTCATTTCACCGACGATGAATTGAGTAGTTGTGGTGTGGATGTTGATAATGCTTCCAAACATGTGTCGTCCACCTCGACGTCTTCTTCTTTGCCACAACTCGTGATGCCCAGAGTCGACCTGCCGTCTCGCAAACCATTTACCTCTACCGGGTTACGGCTGGGAAAGTTAAAGGTTCTAATTGCTGGTGACTCGGGTATAGGCAAAACAGAGCTTATAAAGGCCATTCTGGAGTCTTCCAAGCACATTGTCCATGTGGATCAGCCAAGTAAATGTGAAAAGGCCAAGGACGATGTGGATTCGACTGTGGCCCCTTTAGTTGAAATCTCCGCTTCTACAAAGCCTTATCCGATCTACCAGATTGCCCATCATGATGAGAAGTTCAGCACCAGAAGGAGAAAAAGATCAAAAGACAATGACAGTGGTAGTGATAGTGATGTGCTACTCAGGTCCGACGATAACGTCAATCTCAGAAGACCGAGTCTTATTCACTCTCTCGAGTCTGCCACCTCGTCGGATGGCGCCCTGAGCAGAAATATCTCGTTTGTCGACACCCCGGGATACGGTCAATACAGTGATACAATGACATGTATCGGAACGGTGGTTTCATACCTGGATGGCCGGTTTAGAGAAACTGCAAACATCATCAATGCTTCGAGTCCTCATGTCATGAGCTTACTCACTTCGGCCTCGTCGCTATCTGAGTTTTCTCACGTCGACGTCTGTTTCTATCTGATTCTCGATCGTATCAAGCCGGTCGATATCAACTATATCTCTCAACTGTCCAAATACGCGCCGGTGATTCCACTCATCTCCAAATCCGACCAACTTCAGCCAGACGATATCGTGGATCTCAAAGTCAGTATTCTTAAAGAACTGAGAGCAGCAAACGTGAGTCCTTTTCTGTATGATACCTCGATAGATGATGCTATATCATTTGGAGAAAAGCTTGTCAAGGAACGAAAGGACAGAAGAGGAAGCAACGGCGCTGAATCACTAGACACGGCGCTTCATGATAGTGTGGAATCGGTTTATCCACTTTTAATGCCTTGTGCTATATCAAGTCATCGTAGCGGGGACCCGGAAATGCTGGCTAGCGTACTCATGGAGCCGGACTACACGGTTGAACTGATGGATTCAGAGCTCAAAGATCTGTGTCGGTACATTTTCTCGGAACATGGCTCGGCGTGGCTCCGGTTCATAGCTGCCAAGAAATTTGTCGAGTGGATATCCTCTCTTCAAGTATCCAGTTCTCTTCACAATCACAGTCTTCTTTGTAGACCCAGCACGTCTCAACAGCAACTGGTACCATATGCCATCAACATCAACAACAACTGCAACAACAATAACAACAAGAAGAACAACAACACCAACAACAACAACCAATTGCCTTCCAGAGTCGAACTCTTACCGGGATTTTTCTCGTCTGCTCCTAATGGACGAGCTCAACAGCACTATGCCAGGTGGGCCATGCAACTTGAGCAGGCTTCACGGACTGAAAATGTCACTGCTGTCCGGTCTCGGCAGATCTATCGGATCAGAAAACAGCGCAATAATAATAATAATATTGTCGGCTCATTGAGTTCTTCCAGCGCAGGCGCAGGCAACACAAGTAATATTACAACCACCAAGCCTACCTCTCCCACACGGCCCGATGGAAACATCTCGAACTCGATTCTCAATTGTGATCCTTTGAGCCTCGATTGGTTCGCTTGCCGGATGCTCAAATACACGGTAGGAGTGCTATCGCTCGTCACGGGAGTCAAGGTCTTCAGGTGGGTCTACAAAACGCTTGCGACTAGTCCTCCTGCGCCGGTTGTACAGGTTCTTGCTCAGCCGAAGCCCACTGGAAGCATCCTCATGGCAGCACTGAACTCGCTTGGAGGCGGTTGGTCGGTGTTGGTTTAGATGCAGCGAGTTTTTTTATATTTTATTTTATTCTATTCTATTCTATTCTATTCTACCACTGCAAGCTCGCAACTGACGGAATGCTTCACGTCGTCAAGCAGAAAGCCTTGTTCTGATGAAAGACCGAAAATGTTGGCGACGATGGTGTCTGAAGGATAAGATACCATTGCCGAGTCTGCAAGCGACTCTACAACTGGAGCGCATTCGAATACCAAGGTCGTCTTCGTCTGTGAATGAACTGAGCTGACAGCCGCCGTCAATTGAGCATTCAGACTGTATGCTTGAGAGTTGTGGATGGGCGACGCAAAATAAAACGAGATCTTGTCTCCTTTAGAAAGCTGCGCTCGAGGTTCAAGAACCAGCATAGAAGCCCGTGGAGACCATTCCCCTCCTCCTCCTGCAATGACTTCGTAACGGTCCATTTTGTTGGTCTTTACAGACACAATTTCGGCAAACACCTTGCGTGGAGTAGTGCGGTCATCGAGAGATGATGCCAGTTTAGCCGGGTCCATAAGCTCGTGAGAGGATTCCAGAAAGTGCGCAGCTGAGGTGTTGTCAATGGTTTTGATCATGTTGGACACTGCTCCAGTGATTGTCATTTGCGGTCGTGCGATAGGGACCAGTGGACATATTAGACGAGTGGTAGGAGTGGGCACGCTGAACCGTACTTTTAATGATGATAATAACGGTGATATCGTATCATTCTGTCTGTAAAGCATGGTAGTTTCATAGCCAGTATTGAATACTGTGTTTGCGGTGGGCAACACCATTGAAAGGGTTTCTGTTGCAATAGAGAAAAAGGACGACGATGGTGCCCAATTCACACGTCCTACAGTGACTCCACGTTCAGTACGAAGCTGAGATAACCCGTCTGCGAGTGGATTGGCATCCTCAATCACGGCTGGCGACTCGAGGAAGAGGGCTGACAGCGCATTTCTCTGAGAACCTGGAGGTATAGCATCAACAGTCACACCGATCACCTGGTCTCCATTAGCAGCGTTGCATATCAGGTCTGACAAGCTAGGAGAAAGTTCCTGGGTCACACCTATCAGCAACGAGCTCGGTCTGAATGAAAGTCCTTTTGCATGTTTGTCAAGATAGGTCTGTAGTGGTTTAGTAGGATTAACTACCGTGAACGCACTTGACGATACAAATCTGATGTGTGTGGTGTGAGCCAATTGGAATTTGCATTTGATAGTTCTCGTAAGCATCATCAACTATTTGGGTTCATCCAGCTTCACCAGTTCACGAATCCAGGGGTCAGAAGTGAAAAATTGTGCGGCGTACAACATGCATGATCCCTGATATTAGAACGAGAGTATTTATTATTCACTGATTTTTACCTATTACTTACGATTACGCTTGATTGAGCTGGATGTGTGCCAGGAGATGAATGGGTAGTTTAAACACTAGCAAGCCATTCTTTAAAGTGTTTCTTGATACGATCGAGCGCGTGTAATTCGGTTGCGGCTGGAGAAGCAGAGCTGGGTCGGACTTGCGCAGCAGCCGCAACGGTAGCAGCTCGAGTGGTAGTAGGTCGAATGGCGGCAAGCGGTATAGCGGCAGCCGGAGCGATATCTCCAGGCGTAGCAGTTCCTTGAGTGGTGTGAGATGATTCAGTATTGATGCTGGACTGGTCTGCACTCGGACGGATTTGAGCCTGCTGAGGCTGCTCCAGAGAAGCACATGAAGCACATCTATCTGATGCTTCATTAGTAGTAGAGGCCGAGCGTGGATGCACTGCATCTTTGAGTTTCTTGAGAGCATTCTTGGCAGCATTCCGTTTGGTTCCATCATGAGTAAAGACCGATTTCAAGCTGTTAGCAGCACTGGACCTAGACAAGACTCGAAACGGTTCTGAACCAAACCATAGCCCTCTCCTACAATTGGCAGAATCGTCGTTGTAGTCATCAGAGTAAATAGGAGGATGTCCTTCATATTCAAATTCACTATCAGTCTCCATAGGATTCCGTACAAACTCGAATGGTTTGTTTTCGTCAGAGATCACGCTTGGGGCCTCTGTTGCCCGTCTCTCTCTCAGCACCAGTAGAGCTGGATTGACAGTTTTTCTGCCATGTAATGATCTAGGAGTGAACATTGATTTGCCGTTTGTATAATTTGAGTGTTTAGTGGTGACTAAGTAGCGTACAACCAAATGTAAACAAACTATTTGACCGTACCCAGGGGATCATGCATGTGCATACTTTTATAAAGACCCTGCGTGAGAAACTGCACTCTTATCACGTGCATATGTTCCTCCCATCTCGTGCCTCGTCAGCCGTACCTCTCTATAAATACAAATCATTCATTGGCCAATGCAGTAAATGGACGAATTTGATTCTTAAGATTCAGCTCAAGCAAGTCCAAGATCAGTAAATCTTGTCGTATAACAACTGTACAAGTTAGCAATGGTTTCCAAGGTGAGTGTATAAGAGGGTGGATATGAGTAGAATCGGCTTCGCGTTACTAACTTTTGTCAGTCTTATAACTTTGCTCCCAAGTATAGCAGTGCTGCTTCTTTCGCTGGGTTCACTATTCCCAAGACCCTCAAATGGTGAGTGCTCGTTAGTTTTTTCAGGTCATGTTATGGGACCTGCTATGGTTTGTGATATGTTATAACTCGCGCTATAACTGGTGCGTAGTCGTACCGTAGTTGTACCGTAGTACCTTAGTAGCGCTTTTCTAACTGTATTTAGGTCCCCGGCTCTCACTCTCTGGGGTGGCTCTGCGCTCTTCGGTGTTCTCTTCTTTGCTGACTCCATTCCTATTCTCCGTAAAGGAGCTCTTTCCAAGCTGCCGGTCATTGGCCCATACTACGACGACTCGGTCCACCCTGAGGATACTCCCTTTTAGACAATCAATGTAGAAATTAAATGCATATATAGCGTTATACGATTTTGTGTGGGACGGTCATGAGAAGATGCTCTTGTAGGGATCAGTTTCGGGCTCAGTCGATCTCGGGAGCTCAGTTCAGCTCAGTCCAGCTCAGTCCAGTCACTTTCAGCGACTATGAACATGAGAGCCGCACTCCGTCAATTTTTGCATATAAATAGTCTCTCAAAGTACTGTTAGTTTCAATTTCTTTCTGTTTCACCCGACAGACTGAATTGTGAGTTTTTACTGAAAAGTTCGGGTGTCTTTGTCTGATCTTTTCAAGTGATGATTGTTAACAAGTTGGGAATCTCTCTGACAAACCACTGGAGATAACAGCATTTTCTTGACCTCTGATTCACAAAGATCTGGAGTAGATACCCGAGCTGCCAAGGGTTGTGAAACAATACTAACGATAAGAGATATAAGGGCTCTCAAAATGCTTGTTAGTATTTGGTAGATATGACTAGCGCACCCGCGTACCCGCGTACCACGCTTCTAAAGTAAGTAACTGGCGGCCCTCGACCGTGCACTCAGTCGCAATGATTCAAACGTTTCATGCACCACTCTCAGACCTCGGTCAGTGATGAGAAAACCAAACCTTCAGTCTTCAAAATGAGCCCACTAGCGTACGGTACGAGCTGTCAACTGTGTATTCGCGAGCCCGACTAACCCAGCCCCAGACAGCCCACACTCGCAGCCCTCCGCGAAGCGGAGCCACGGGTCTGGGCAGAGCCCAGCCGCCGGAGGCAGCGCCCGGCAGCACGCGTACATAGAACATAGATAGATTAGAATACAGTTCCGTCGCTGATGATATCAATGGGAGGTCCATTAGTGGCCGGACGGAGTTTTGCCGCGATCTGGCGACCGGCTTTCCAGGTGCCGGCTTCCAGTAGTTGTGGGAGGGACAGCTTTGCGCCGAGCTTGGAGTTGATTTTGTCGAGGACGAGGTCGAGGAAGCCCACAGTGACGGCTCTCCATTCGACAATGACATCCGAGTCGACAGGGAAGATGGGAATATCAGTCGACGACGACGATGATGCTAGGGCTGACGGTTTGAGAGAGAGCACACCGAGGTCGATGAGCAGGCCTCCGTTGCGATACTCGGGGAGACCGGTCTGGAGGGACTCGCCGATGAAGTGGACGCCGAGATATTTCTTGATGGGCGTGAGTAGCGAGTAACAGAGCCATTGTGTCAGTTTGTGGAACGGAACCAGCGACTCCCAGGGCTCAGACGTCGAGGTCAGGGGCAACGACGAGCACGGCCAGGTGTCGCCGAGAACAACGCCATCTAGCTTTGTGCGGCCCTCCTGAGGCCAGATGGGCCCCAGTCCTTCCATCAGGGCATCCCACAGAGTAGTCAGTTGGATTGAAGAATCATGGGTTGATTCGTGGTTGAGTAGGTAGCGGACGAGGTTACCAGGGCGGCCGTCGGCGCCAAATAATGTCTTGTTATCGTCCAGGGCCTTTCCAAGCCTGTGGAGCAGGGCCAGTCGGCCTTTGAATCCGTCTAATGGGTTTGACGAGTCGTCGACCTGCATTCCGGCTCTGAATGAGTGCTCGCTCAAACTGGCAAGGCCCTTACTATCTACTCGGAAAGGATCCTGCTCAGGAATAGATGAGAAAAGACCCTGCTTGAACATGTGATAACACGCCACAGCCAGTCCTTCGCTTCGATTGATGACTTGACCCGTTCCAGGCTCGACGTATTTCCAAGTTTTGCCAGCACCGGCGTCCAGTAGGACCGACACAACAAACAAATCAACTAACCTGGTAGTGATCAATTGCGAATCGGTGTCGTCGGTGTGGAGATTCAGATGCCATGAATCCACCAGTTCATCGACTCGAGGAACCCCGCCAGCCTCGAAATGCTGCCATCGACCATGAGGAGGGATCTTGTCATAGTCGGTACCAAAGTCAGTCTGGATCACCTTGGCCGTGTAGTCCACTAGCCCGTCTAATTTAGACAGATCCACATTGAAGTTTGTGAGCTCGTTGGCGAGGGCCTTGTCAAACACCAGTTTACAGCGCGGTCGCACCGATTCAATTGATAGCAAATACTTTGCCTTTGACATGCCACAAGTAATAAGGAGGAGAGTGAGGAAAGTTGAATGAAATAAAGTCGAGTGAGCCAAGTGAGCGTGAGCCAAGTGAGCGTGAGCCAAGTGAGCGTTAGCCAAGTGAGAGTCAGCCAAATGAGAGTGAGCCAAGTGAGAGTGAGAGTGAGCCAGTAAGCGTGAGCCAAGTGAGAGTGAGAGTGAGCCAGTAAGCGTGAGCCAAGTGAGAGTGAGCGTAAGCGTGAGCCAAGTGAGCTACGAAAAGTCAGTCAAGTAAAGTCGAATAAGTCAAGTGAGAGTGAGCCAACTGAGCATGCGCCAAGTCAGGTGAATACCACGTCCGCAGCTATCAAGCTCGATATCATAAAACAAAACAACTGATAAACAGGTCAGGTTGATCTGTCGCCGCGTTCCCTCGGGCATCCAGCCCACTATGGTTCTCTCTTATCTTATCAGTTCCGCCGTATGTAAACACACACACATGCGCCCACAGCCCCTCCATTTAACCCCTCCACTTGACCCCTCAACTTCACCAGTCTGTGTTCACCACTCCCCTCAGCACTCACCACTCAGCATGTCTCCCTCCAATGTCTTCATCTCGACACACCCGGCGCTCCGGGTCAAGATCTCGCAGCTGCGCTCCAAGCGCCTGTCGTCGGCTCGCGAAGTGCGCACCCTGACCAACGAGATCTCCCAGATCCTGGCCGTCGAGGCGTCGGCCACGGCGTTTGTTACGGTGGAAGGCTCGAAGGTAGGATGAGGGGCTCTGCCTCCGGCGGCTGGGCGCTGCCCAGACCCGTTTGCTCGAGCTGCGCTCGAGTGCGCGGGGTGCGGTTTCTAACGTTTGTGTCTGACTAGGATACTTCGGCGCTGGGCCACGAGTACACCACCCTGACGGCCACCCCCGACAGATACGCCCTGGTGCCCATTCTGCGCTCCGGCCTCTCCATGCTCGAAGGTAAGCCCAGCCCCAGGCCCAACGATCCCAGCAACCGAGCGAAGCGAGCAAACGGGTCTGGGCAGCGCCCAGCCGCCGGAGGCCGACCCCCCTTCCCCCTCTAACCCCTGACAGCCTTCCAGACGCTCCTGCCCAACGAGAGCGCACCGGTGTTCCACCTGGGCATCTTCAGAGACACCACCACGCTCGTGCCGGTCGAGTACTACAACAAGCTGCCGAATGTCGCGAGTCCGTACGACATTGCGTTCATTATCGATCCCATCATCGCCACGGGCGGCACCGCTCTGGCGGTGATCCAGACTCTCAAGGAGTGGAACGTCAAGAAGATTGTGTATGTGACCATCATGTCTTCGAACCACGGTCTCGAGAAAGTGGCCGCCAAGCACCCTGATATTGACTTTTATGTCGGAGCTGTCGACCCCAGTATCTCGGATAACGGTTATATCATCCCTGGGTAAGTACGACTACACCAGGCAGGTGGCCAGCTACTAACCACCACGCAGAATTGGCGATATCGGAGACAGACTTCATTCCACCACCCATTAGCATATATATATATATAGGCCTGTATAGTTTGTTTTTGTTAATTTTTCATTACATCAACACAAAGCAAAAGCAAAGTCACAGCAAATATACTTTTGGTTCTTTTATTTTCAAAATTACATTATTTATTGGGCAACAGTGATCTCAATGTTGACACCAGCCTCCATCTTGTAAGCAGTGATCTTCTTGACCATCTCTCCGGTGGACTGGATATCAATCAATCTTTTGTGGATACGCATCTCGTAAGCGTCCCAAGTCTTGGAACCCTCACCGTTGGGGGTCTTTCTGGTGGTGATCTTGAGAACCTTGGTGGGGAGTCGGACTGGTCCTTTGGTGTAAAGTTCAGAGGCCTTGGCACGGTTGATGAGTTCGGATGAGACTAGAATTAGTTAGTATGATGGACGAATGGAACGATGGACGAGTGGAACGATGGTACGAGACGGGAGAATGGTACGGGTTGAAGGCAAGGAGGTGGAAATAGTCGGCGGTGAATCTGCAAATTGAATATTGTATCGCTATACTCCAATGTAGTGTGAATAACATGCCATAACATGCCATTTGAGTTGAAACATTGTTGAAGCATTGTTGAAGCAACTATTGACAGTGGAAATTGAACGAAAGTGTTGAATAACCGTTGTGTATTGTCAATAATCACTGGCCGACTGCGACTGCGACCGTCGACTTCTGAGTCAAAAACCGTTACTGGTTCTCATGTCGGAGTCATCTTTTCCACCGTTGTTGAATCTTTCTTGTACCCACTTCCATACCTCTATTCTTCACACCCTTCCCTTCGCTTCTCTCCCCTCTCATCCCATCTATCTATACAAACCTTTCTCAATCTTCTTCACATCAGTGGAAGTGATGGTGATTCTGATCTTGATGACTTTCTGTTCGGCCTCTGGGGCCTTCTCCTTATTGTAGCTCATGTTGGATTTTGTGTGATGATGTATTGAAAGAGAGCGTCTCTACTGGATCGAACTTCTGGAGTCGTTAATATCTCTGGCAAGTAGCACTTCGAATTAGCAGCGAGTTTTGCGAGTCGCATTGCCAGCCGTGAACCGCCTATCCCTCCTCTGCACACGCTCTCGGCGTGACTGCTATCCCACTTTCCTGTTCAGGCAGCTCGAGTGTCGCGCAGGGCCACTCACGTGTCACGTGATGTGTGGCGGGGCTCGAGGGGGCTCTGCCTCCGGCGGCTGGGCGCTGCCCAGACCCGTTGCTCGCTTCGCTCGGTTGCTGGGTCTTGGGGGGGTGGGGGGTGGAGCTGGACTGGGAGCGGAGTGGTTGATGAGCGGGTTCAGGAGAGGTCGCCGGTCGCCGTGGAGGCTCTCAGGTTCTCGCGTGCGCACATCATGCCCACCCTGCATATGTGACTGCCCCTGACTATGAGCCTGACGGTGGACCCCGTCAGCGGACGATGGATGGCGCTCGCCTCCCTAGCCCCATCTTGAGCTTGTCAACTATCGGCAATACCGGCCTTACGACCTCTGTCAGCAGCTTCTGTAACTTCAATCCTCGACATGTTCTCCTCCTCGCAGAGCTCACAAAGCACTCCCCTCCAGCCAACCCCCTTCAGCTTGGTCCCGCTGTCCCGCTATCCCGCTGTCCCACATCCCCTCCCCCTCCGTGCCCCGCGCTCCCCACCCGAGTCGAGCGAAGCGAGACGAGCAACGGGTCCGGGCAGCGCCCGGCCGCCGGAGGCCCAGCCGCGGTTCACGCGTGGGACGCGGTCGCCAGTGATGGGACGCGTTTCCATCCCAAAACAGATAAGTGATTGATGGCTGATACTTAGCGGTTCGCGACAGACGTATTCGAAAGAGATATTCGAGCGGCGGGTCGGTTTCACGTAGTGGAGTATGCTCGCGATAGGCGGTTAAGGTTAACATTGTCTAGTGCCTAGCGGGTGTGTGTGTTTTGATCATGAATCGTCCGAGGTCTCAGGCGCAGTCGAGAGTACATCCGTTTCCATTGTCTCCGTGCTCCAATGTCAAACGACACAAATCGCAGGCCCTCCAGGTCGAGGACGAGGCAGAGATGTCTCCAGTGCCAATATCAGGAAAGGCCGGTATCCCTCAAGTGTCGTTTTATTTGACATCGTCCAGTGCCTCGCCAGGCCCTGAGCGAGACGCTCCATCTCCAGCACATGTCACTCCCTGTTCACCTCCGGCACAGCAAACGATACGAGATGCCCTCGAGCCTCCACAAATCTCAGAGCCGCCTCTTCTATATGGCGCTGGACCAGTCATTGAGTATCCCCCGTCTCCCACATCCGACCTAACGCTCCGACGGTCCACACGCCGCCGACCCCCGTCCCGTACTGCTCCACTGCCAGAAGCATCTGACCACGCTCTCAGTCAACACGAACCAGACGGCGACGAAGCGGACTCAGACTGCGACGACGATCTCCACAGCGACAACGACACGGCATTCCAAGAAATCGCCGCCGACATCGACACCTTCCACCAGCATATAATCCAGGCGCGGGCCGACCTCGACCATCTCGAGGACGTGTGCCTCTCGCTGTCGGCCAAGCTCCACGCTCTGAGCCGACGGCCGGCCCGCCCTCCTCCATAGCGACACCTATTTATTCTCTCACCGACCACTGGCCGCCTGGCTGTGCCTCCGGCGGCTGGGCGCTGCCCAGACCCGTAGCTCCGCTTCGCGGAGGATCGAGAGTCCCCCTGGCCGTCTGTGGACCAAGCTCTTCGCTTCACCGACCGTCGACCGCCTGGCTCTGCCTCCGGCGGCTGGGCGCTGCCCAGACCCGTGGCTCCGCTTCGCGGAGGATCGAGAGTACCCCTGGCCGTCTGTGGACCCAGCTCTCCGCGAAGCGGAGCAAACGGGTCTGGGCAGCGCCCAGCCGCCGGAGGCAGAGCCCACG
>JAJMIG010000248.1:0-12622 GCA_030583365.1 Sugiyamaella japonica | reverse complement strand
AAACAGGGACCACCTGGCCTCTGCCCCTTTTTATGCACTTCTGAACACGACCGCCGATCGACGATGCGGCCTGCCCATAACTTTTGTTTCCCATAATTTTTGTTTCTGTGTGGCCTACGCCTGCAGTGCGATAGCACTCTCTGTGAGCCTCACTCACCTAAGTAAGCGGAAGCAGGGTAAATTCGTCGTCAGTACCATCATCTTTTTGGATCCGAGCTGTAACGTTCGCTTAGAAGAACTCTTGCCAAAATCACTAGAGCTTGGATGTGTTGGAGATCTTACCCTGTCCTGAGCTTAATCATTCTGGTCTATCTAATCCTGTCCTATTTTGTCGTCTTTATCTTATCTTTTCTTAATTGCAGGTACCTGCAGTTGACGCATGGGCTGCCCTGGCGAGCAAGCACATAGCGGAGCATTGTGAGATGGTTTGTAGAAGTGAGCTGCTAAAAGTGAGAATTGCTATATCACTTCTGTAGTGCCCCAGTTTGTCTTCCATTCTTCGAGTCGAAAGAGATGGGCGGTTATTTATCCCCTTTGTTCCATCTACCCTCTGGATGCTCATGTATGCAAGTAAGTACAGGATTAGATATAATACATAGGATTGCAGATTCAGCTATCATCGGTTTACTCGATGCTTGGTTTCTATGTTGGTATTTGACCAGCAAATTTTGACGCTTCTTCGGCGGCGGGATTTCCGAAGCCTTAGTGTTCGAACCCCATGTCGAAAGTATCTCAATATAATGATATATATCTCGCTCATACGGTTCCTATAAGTGTGTCTTACTCTGCCGCATAAGTGCTACAATATGAACAAAAGTAAAAACACTTTTTATTTTATGTCTAGCCTAACGTCTACTAGGGACCCAGGGGTAAGCATGGTTTTATTAAAAGGTGAAGTTAACATAAGGGGTTACCTGTTACAGAACTGAGCTTCCGTTTCACTTTATTGACGCATATTTCTGTTATTCTTTTGGCACATTTCTTTTCTTTTATCATCTGCATAAAAAAGCAAATAACCGACTTTTTGAAGGATGTTGGAAAGCCGTCACGTATAGAATCTCAAGGGTAGGAGATAAAAATAATGCCCAAATGAAATCACGGCCTGCGCTTGCTTGCCAAAGGCATGGTGAGCTTAGCTAAACTTTATTAATTGACTTGGAAAGCGTCCGGAAGTTCAAGTCCATTAGCGTGAATTCAGGGGTGATGGAAGAGGAAAGTAATAAAGTCGAATAGTAATATTGCATGCGAAATATCAATTGTGTCAGATCATATCTATTCAATAGACAATAAATGATAGGTTAAGCAGGAAAAGTAACGTATAGGGGGCGTCACTCCAAGCCGCGAGCGAAGCGAGCGCAACGGGTCCGGGCGGCGCCCGGCCGCCGGAGGCAGAGCCCCCTGCAAACTGCGTTATCGGCGAGTTCCTATGGGTATTATAACGCCAGTAGATCTCTAGTGTAATCCAGCATTGTATATGCTACAATAGCATCAACTGCTAGGAGTACACTAGTTTGACCGCAATGACAAGCCGACCGACTCTACTTCCAGTTATACGTCAATACTGGCCGCGTAGAAATTACGCCGGTATTCTCGGTACTTTGTCGTCTTGGTATTGAAGGGGAACAAATCTCTGTATGAAGATTCTGGATTTGAGAATAATCCCCTAGTTTATTATCGGCCCACTGACGATGAGATCAAAGCCAGAGAATAGATAGACTTGCTCAGATCCTGGGTCAAGTCAGAGATTCTGGGTCTCCACTAGAGCTCACGAATTTATGATATCTAGAGTCGAAATCCAAATTATTTCACGTGTTCGTCCGCGACGTCACAAACAGAAAGTGCACTATAATGGGCCTCATGTTGTTTCAAGGGTGTGTAAAAAAGTATAGTACATTCATTAATAATTAATAAAAAGTATTATTGTGATTTCCTTCAGCAAAGTTAGTGGAAGTTCTCTCAAACAAAAGTGTTCATATACTTACTGACAGTGTATAAAAGTTTTGTTTGTTTTGTTATGCTTACTAGAAGCATTTGGCGTATCGTTCGCCCTTGATGGATAAGGGCCCTCTGAATGAGATAATGTCTCTTTGCACCATCTAAATTAAGACCGTGTATCTACCAGCGTTGACGAACTGAATTGTTCTTTCACCCTTATTAATGAAAAGAGCGATTTCTGCTTTCTAAAAAATGTGCCTATAATGCTACCAAAGCGGTCTTTCTTTCGGTTTGCAGGAGCAGGAATGCAGTCTGCAGAGGTAGAGATTCTGCTTCCTTTGTGTGAAAATGTAATGCGAAGGCGACTGACGACGCTTGTCGCTGAGTTTCTAAAGAACGACCTGAAACGTTGTTCTCTAGTTGTAGGTGTGTTTGTAGGACTGGTGGGGCTCGATGGAAGATAAGAGGCACCGGCGCATGGGTGAGAACCATCAGGTGTGTGTCCATCAGCCTTTGAACAGGATGAAGGATCATTAGCAGCTGGACGAATGGACCTGTCATTTGTACCATTAGAGGGACCACCAGAAGCAGCAAGCACTGCGCTCCCACGAGAAAGATCACCTCCAGATGCACGACTCGACGAGGGGCGAGAAACAGCACAACAGCTAAATGTGTCATATGATAGTTGGGAACGAATCGACGAGACGTCTGAACTATTATCAGGCCACGGTCTGGAATAACATGACGAACTGGCAGACACATTACGGACGGACTCAGACGGGAGAATATCACCGACTGCGACCCCGGCGGTCCTCGAAGACGACGAATGATCTGAAGAACAGCCCGGCGCTGTCTCAGCGGCCTTTGAAGACAAAAGACCGTGAGAAGCACTCATAGCTGATTCTGCAGCCCTCAAAGAAGAAGGGACACGGGGAAGACCATCTACTGACTCGGCGGCCTTGGAAGACGAATGACCACAAGTACAGCCAGGTGCTGCCTCAACGGCCTCTGAAGACAAAAGACCATGAGAAGCACTCATAGCTGACTTGGCAGCCGTCGAAGAAAAAGGACCACGGGGAAGACCATCTACTGACTCGGCGGGATCCGCAGAACAGCCCGGCGCTGCCTCAGCGGTCTTTGAAGACAAAAGACCTTGAGAAGCACTCATGGCTGATTCGGAAGCCCTCAAGGAAGAAGGACCACGGGGACGACCATCTACTGACTCGGCGGCCTTGGAAGACGAATGACCAGGAGACCAGCCAGGCGCTGCCTCAGTGGTCTTTGAAGGCAAAAGACCTTGAGAAGCACCCACAGCTGACTCGGCAGCCCTCAAAGACGAAGGGCCACGGGGACAACCTACTGACTCGGCGGCCTTGGAAGACGTAGAACCCGGAGACCAGCCAGACGCTGCCTCAGCAGTCTTTGAAGACAAAAGACCTTGAGAAGCACCCACAGCTGACTCGGCAGCCCTCAAAAAAGAAGGGCCAGGATCATCTACTGACTCGGCGGCCTTGGAAGACGTAGAACCCGGAGACCAGCCAGACGCTGCCTCAGCGGTCTTTGAAGACAAAAGACCTTGAGAAGCACTCATGGCTGATTCGGAAGCCCTCAAGGAAGAAGGACCACGGGGACGACCATCTACTGACTCGGCGGCCTTGGAAGACGTAGAACCACGAGTACAGCCAGGCACTGCCTCAGCAGTCTTTGAAGACAAAAGACCTTGAGAAGCACCCACAGCTGACTCGGCAGCCCACAAAGACGAAGGGCCACGGGGACAACCATCTACTGGCTCAGCGGCCCTTGAAGACAAAGGACTACCAGAACAGCCAGGCGCAGCTTCAGCAGCCTTTGAAAACGAAAGACCACGAAGTGCACTAACTTTATTGTCGTCGGTCTGAAAGCCATTCGAGTGCATACAATCTTCCTTAAGAGCACTAACCACAAGATCTCTAAACTTTGCGAAACATTTTCTCACAAGCTCGTCCATATTGTCCATGGCCTTTGTGGGGATCGCGGACGAACGTTTCTCCTCAATAGCACGAACCATACACTCTTCAAATTTTGAGCTACATCTGATCACAATGTTTTCAGCTCTTGAAAATGATGAATTATCCACATGTTCATTATCAACCTCTTCATTATCCACACGCTCAGTATTGGCGTGTTCATTATCCACCTCTTCATTAATCACCTCCTCATTGTCCACACGCTCAGTACTGGCGTGTTCATTTTCCTCCTCTTCATCATCCACACGCTCAGTATCGGCATGTTCATTATCAACCTCATCATTATTCACATGTTCATTATTCACCTCTTCATTATCCACACGCTCAGTATCGGCATGTTCATTATTCACATGTTCATTATTCACCTCATCATTATCCACACGCTCAGTATCGGCATGTTCATTTTCCTCCTCTTCATCATCCACACGCTCAGTATCGGCATGTTCATTATCAAGCTCTTCATTATCCACATGTTCATTATCCACACCCTCATTATCGGAGTGTTCATTATCCACCTCTTCATTAGGAGAATCTTGTTTTTCCTGCCACTGCAGAGTATCGCCCTCACGAATCACAAAGTCGTAAAGGTCCAGAATTGTCTGGGGGGTCTTTGAAGGCGACGAATGGCCCCGAAGCGTACTAACCATACTGCCGTCGGTCTGACAGGTTCTCGAGTACAAAGAAACCTCTTCCTTAATAGCACGATTCACAGACTTTCTTAATTTGACGGCAGCTTCGATTGCAAGATCATGAACTCTCTCATAACACGGATGACTCCCACGAGCTCGAAAGGTGCTCGTGCACATAGAATCTTCCTCCCTAAGAGTACCAACCACAAATTCCATAAACTTTGAGACAGATCTGATCACAAGGCCATCAACTCTCGAAGAATAGGAATGATCCCAAAGAGACCTGGCCATATTGCTGTCAGCCCGAAAGGTGCTTGAAGGCAAAGAATCTTCCTCAATAGTGTGAACCACAAAGTCTTCTAATTTCCAGGCAGATCTGACCACAAGCCTATCAACTCTCGAAGAATAAGTATGGCCCCGAAGAGGGTAGGCCATGTTGCCGTCGATCTGACGGGTTTTCCAGTACAAAGAATCTTCCACAAGAGTGCGGACCACACAGTTTTCAAATTTCGAGGCACATTTGACCACAAGGTCGTCAACTCTCGAGGCTGATAGATGACCCCGAGGTAAATCTATACCTGGTCCATTAGCCCTTGAAGAAGACGAAGATTCCCGGGAAGCATCAACCAGTGACCGAGGGGCTCTCGAGGAAGACGAAAGACCACGAGAAGAACCAACCACTGATCTGGGCGGTGTCAACGAAGATGACGGGGCATGAGAGGCATTACTGACATGCTCCTCAGCCCATGATGAAGATGAAGGAGCATCACTGACGGGTTCGCCAGCTTGCAATGAAGACGAAGGAATACCGCTGGCTGGCTCCTCAACCCATGATGTAGGGCAGGTAGCATCTCTGACAAACTCCTCATCCAGCGATGAAGACGAAGGAACTGGAGACATACCGCTGGCTGGCTCCTTAGCCCACGATGTAGGGCAGGGGGCATCTCTGACAAACTCTTGATCCAGCGATGAAGACGAAGGAGCCGGAGACATACCGCTGGCTGGCTCCTCAACCCATGATGTAGGGCAAGTAGCATCTCTGACAAACTCCTCATCCAACGATGAAGACGAAGGAACTGGACAAATACCACTGACTGGCTCCTTAGCCCATGATGTAGGGCAGGGGGCGTCGCCAACAAACTCTTGATCCCACGATGAATATGAAGAAGCACCATTGGCACTTGCAGACTCCTCAGCTTGCGATGAAGACAAAGGACCACAAGAAGCACTATTGACTGACTCGTCATCTTTTGAAGAGGACGAAGGAGCACAAGTTATACCAATAGCTGACTCGGAGGGAGCGGCATAGTCATCATTGACGGATTCTACAGCCTGCGATGAGCACAGAGGGGTACAAGATGCACCCAGGACAGACTCATCGGCCCTCGAAGAAGATGAGGGAGCACGAGAGTCGTCATTGACGGATTCCACAGCCTGTGATAAACACAAAGGGATGCTCGAGGTATCAGACACTGACTCTGCATTCTGCGATGAGGACGAAGGTGCACGAGAAGCACCATGGTCAGGAGAATCATTAGGGACGGTACCATCAGCCTTGTAAAAAGCAGACGTGGGGAAAGAAGCACTACCGACTGATTCAGGTGCTTTCGAGCAAGAGGAGGGTCGAGAGGCATCAGTGACTGGGTTGGCCTCATTCGAAGAAGATATGGACTCGGCGGTGTCAGAGGGATCCAAGGGCGCGACGTCTTCATTTGTTGTCAACTGATCTTCACTTGTCGGCTTCGGTGCCT
The DNA here is from genome assembly GCA_030583365.1 of Sugiyamaella japonica. Lineage (NCBI taxonomy): Eukaryota > Fungi > Ascomycota > Dipodascomycetes > Dipodascales > Trichomonascaceae > Sugiyamaella > Sugiyamaella japonica. The sequence goes on along the minus strand of JAJMIG010000248.1, from coordinate 6,301 downwards.
CCTGTGTTGGAGGTGGATCCGGACGGTTGGAAGGCTCGATTGGGTTTACTTTAACATTGTAGATGATTTGCAGTGCTTCGTTTTGCGACTGGCGGCATGCATACAAAGCTTTTGCGTCTTCAGGATCCATTTTGTCTGGAAGCTGCTCAGAAGGCTCACTAGCAGGCTTTCTACCAAATGAGAATGCTTTTTGAAAGAACGAAAATCGGGTTGTGGGTTCAACGGTGTCCGAGTGATCCGTTGCCGACTGCAGAGCCTCCTCCTGTGCTAATCTGTTGTATTCTCTTTCGGCCTCGCGATATTCACGCCATGCCTGTGCTTCTTCGGGTTCCATTTCATCTGGAAACTGCTCAGAAGGCTCACTAGCAGGCTCACTAGCAGGCTCACTAGCAGGCTTTTTAGCAGACGAGAATGCTTTTTGAAATAACGAAAATCGGGTTGTGGGCTCAACGGTGTCTGACGGATTAAGCGGCACGAGTTCTTCATTAGCTGTCCTGTCCGGTGTCTCTTGTGCCATATTGTGGCTTTCTGTTTCGGCCTCGCGATATTCATGCCAAGCTTCTGCGTCTTCGGGGCCCACGTTGGCTGGGAGCTGCTCAGAAGGCCCATTGGCTGGCTTTTTGGCAAATGAGAGTGCTTTTTGAAAGAAGTTTAGACGTTCTTCTTTGGAGTGTGCTGTCGACTCCGGTGCCTGTTTCAGTAGGAAAGACAGACTCATCTTTTGGCAAGCTCCCTCGACGGGGTCAATTGGCCGCAAGGTGCAACAAAGTTCCCCGTCCGAATTGGATGGTTTCGAATGATGTGAGAGAACACGAGAAGCGTCGCTGGCAGCTCTCGGGTTTATGGACTCAACGGTTTCAGAGGCATCTGTTGCCGACTGCAGAGTCTCCTGCTCGATTTTGAGGGCTTCCATTTTGAGCCGGCGAAATTCATACCAAGCTTCTGCGTCTTCGGGGTCCACGTTTGCTGGGAGCTGCTCAGAAAGCTCATTGGCCGGCTTTTTGGCAAATGCAAATGCTTTTTGAAAGACGTTTGGACGGTTGGTTTCAGCACAGCCAGACTGAGTGCCGTTGTTGGACTCTGTATTTGTCACGTTCGTGACGGATGAACTAAACCAAGTCATTGTGGTGAGGATCAGATAGATCTTATCAACCGTTAAGATGTTTTTGTCTTTTGTAGACAGATCTGGTTTAAACAGCTGATTCGGTGGAAATCAGAAACCAGATTGAAATCGAACTTTTTGTTCAGTTTCCGGGAATGCTATTGCTGAAGATCTTATTATCTTCTAGCCGCTGATGTTTTACAGCGAATTCTGTCGTTAGCAAGTGTAATGTGGAGCAGAAACACAAACAAGCTGCAACAGTATGTTCTGTGAACTTACGATGATCGGACTGTCTTTTGTTGACAATGGTTCAAGTTGGTGATTGGATGAAATGAGAACCAAGATTAAAGTGTAATTTGGTTCTGATTCCAGATGGGAATGTTGTTGTGATGTTATTGCTATGTTGTAGCTAACAGTCGACTGTTACTGTATGATGTAACGCAAGAATACCAACTCAGAAAGACACGAGAAGGTTATCAAGGTCGACTGCTTTTCGTAAAAGCTGGTTATAAAGGCTGGGTCAGATGAAATCAGAAATCAAACGTTTGGTCAGACTTCTGACAACAACGCTATTGCTGCCAATGGTTAGTAAACAAACACCAAAGGCGACAATACAACCAACTTACGAAGATGGAATTGTTATTCGTAGACGCTGGTTAAAAAGCTGGTTCGGACAATGTCGGAAACAAGATTCACTCAGAGAAATAAAACTGGGTAGAGAATGGGTAAAAGGGAAGAAGAAAGTAAAAAAGTGGCGATGCGGACACTGTTGTAATTGCATGTAAACAAACCAGAAACGGCTGATCTGAGTTCAGGGCACTGAGGGCCGGCTGGGAGTGGGCTGCGAGCCGGCGGTAGTCAGGGGTAAGCTGGGGATAACTTGGGGGTATTGTTTGTGCTCTGGGGGTAAACAGGGATCATTTTCCCCCTGAGTCTTGCAGCCGTATGTCTCGTCTGCGGGCATTGCACGCTCGTTCTCGCGTGCAAGTAACTGTATTGGGCTTAACGGCCCGATAAATGGCACTTTTTGGCCTAAGTTGTCTGTCCGGTACCCCACATGGCTTAGCTTTCGCTTATACTTAATCTTATCTTATCATTATCATTGCTCATTCAGCGATTTTGGCTAGAGTAAAGTAGAGCACTTGACAGTTCATGTAAGTGTATATTTATACAATATGGTATGTATGTGGTTTTTATACATGTGTACAGACTATGCCGCCATGCCACTAGCGGGCGCCAGGCTGCCGCCAAAATCATTTCGAGTACAAATATGATGTGTACCATCTGCTGCAGTATGCAAGGGCAATCGACATGTCACGCGTGTGCACTCCGAAGATCAAGATAATCATATGTGAGCTTAGATAATGCAGATGGAGATTTACAGTGCGCAAGAGTGGGGTGAACAGTATGTAAATAGATAAGTATAAATGCTAAAGATAGTATGTGCTCGTGGTCTTCCAGTCGTTGAACGTAACAGGTTTCGCACAACCGATATCACAGCTGAGTGTAGATAATGCCGATAGAGATTGTCCAAGCCTAAACCGTTAGTAAGTGTCGCCCCCCTTACGCTCCACGCTCTCTGCGAAGCAGAGCCACGGGTCCGGGCAGCGCCCGGCCGCCGGAGGCGAACCCCCTCCCCCCCGCAGCCACACCACAGTGCACTAGTACTTACGCCGATATTTCCATGGAGCCCAGCGAGCTGGTAGCCCGCGGGGGCGATGAGTTCGTGGACGCCGCCGCCGCCAGCGTTGCCGTAGAGGGGGCTGCGGCGATGGGAGGTGATGAGCTGGAGCGCGTCGACCCAGGCGCCCGTGCGCACGAGGAAGCCCGTGAGGAGCTCGCCGGGATCGAGGGGGAAATCATGGGGTTGGCCGCCGCGCTTGCCGAACAGACACGAGGGCGAGTTGTCGGTGAAGAAGAGCTCGAGGCCGTCGAGAGCGCGACCGGAGAACACGCGCACGGCCCGGATCCGGCCGCCGGCTGCTGCTCCAGCGGGGAACATGGCCATGGTATCGCCGTCGCGGTTGCCGCCGCCGCCCAGTTTGTTGGATAAGAAGCCCATTGAGGAGCCTCCTCTGTTGTCAGGAACAGGGACGGAGACGGGTGAGGCGGCGAAGTCGTCGATGGAGACCTGCTGGCCGCCGAGAGCGAGGATCTCGAGCTTCATTTTCTTGTCTTTGCCGCGATACTGCTCAGGCACTTGGGCACGCAGATCGTCGTGAAGGAGAAACACCTCGATCTGAGGCGGGTTGATGAACTCTAAATGGCCTCGACATTGGCCGTCAATGTGGATTTCCACGAGATAAATGCCGGTGCGCGAGCGGGCAAACGAGCCGAAGTGCACGGGATACACGTTGGGCTTATAGGGATCGTGGACGGCCTGTTCAGAGGGGTCTCTGAACCCGGGATGGTACCGGAACCGCAGCGCGTCGAGTCTATGCCATCCACACTCGTCTTTGGGTAGACACAGTCGAAGACCCGGTTTGTTTGTACGTGCACAGAAGGCCTCACGAGTCATGAACGAGCGGTTCCATGTGATGTAGTCGCGAAGCATGACTCCATAGGGCTGATGAGGACAGCCTAACAGATGGCCTATTTCATGCATGAAGGCGCCCTGGCCAATGTTACAGGCCTCCCAGGACGTGCCGGACTGATTGGCGTCATTGGCCACCTCGCTTGTGTCAGTGCGAGTATCGTCCATGAATGCAGGACATATTTCCTCGATACTGCTTGGCCAGCTATGGCAGGCGTGGCTTCCAAAGATGGCCAAGCGGATGTTACCCGCGCCTCCTCCCAGAGCAGCGTGGCCCAGAACGAGTTTCTGAGCCGGGTCCCAGTGCGTATCGGCAAAGATGACGGCCGCATGGACCTCATGGCCTGAGTTGAAGGGACCTCCGTACTGTCTCAGGGCCTCAAGAGCAATGCCAAACAGCGCTCCAGTGTCAGTGCCTTTGGGGTTCTGCTGGGCACGGTTCGGGTCGCGGATCTCGGCCACCGTCTTGTCGGACCTCACAACATGGATCTTCGCCGTCGTGCGACAGTCCTTGTCTCTGCTAGACAGAGTATCTGGCAGCCACTCTTCATACGGCCTAAACGATCTGTGGCCGAATCCATTCCGATTCATCTGTTCATGAGTGAATGCACACATCATATAAGCGGCCAGGCGCACTTTTCTCACGAGCAGGTCCAGGTCATTTCCCTCCTTTTCTCGTTTATATTTGGGTGAGTCAAACTCGCCCTTACTGTCTTTTCCAAGCACAATACAGAAATGGACTGGTGGGTTCTGAAGCAATGGGACATAATTCAAGTCCAGTATAGTGGACAATGATCCACCACCACCACTCGTTCCACCCGTTCCACCCGTTCCACCACCCGCCTCCGACTCTTTTCCCTCATACACAAACCTGATTCGATTCCAGCCCGGATCCAGATGCACAAGCGCCTTAAACACTCCATCAGACACCGGAAACCGCTGCGACGGGAACCCGTCCAAATGGTGATATATACTCAACCACCCGTCAAACTGCACTCCCGAGGGCCCGGCGCCCCCGTGCACCAAAAACACTCTCTGATGCACCGTCTCGCCCGACCGCACATTCAAAAACCTCGGTCTCAGCGAACTCGACGAATCACCAACCAGCACTTCCTGAGGACGACTGCTATTATTAACCGGCGGAGCCTCCCCCACAGCCACGGTCGCACTCGGCCTTTCCAAATGTCGTCTAAACATTGTTCTCTCTCTTCACTACCTATCCAATCCTTCGCACTTCCCGAACACTCACCAACAACTACACAATCCACAAACTGCTCCACAACTATATTTATACATCTCCACCTCCACCCCACCTGCGACGTATCCCCTCCCCCTGCGCCCAGTCACGTGCCGCCCGCTGCGCGCCCTCTGGGTCCGGAGGGGCCCCTGACGGGGCGGGGGGGTTCTGCCTCCGGCGGCTGGGCGCTGCCCAGACCCGTTGCTCCGCTTCGCGGAGGGCGAGGAGCGAGGGCCGTGGGCAGGTTCGTGGGTGTTGTGGGCCCGCTTGTGCGGACCGAGCCCGTCGCTCTCCCCCCTGCATTATCTCGCCTCTGCCAAAACCACACGGACAAGCGCCCACCCCCCGACTCTCCGCCCTCCGCGAAGCGGAGCAACGGGTCTGGGCAGCGCCCAGCCGCCGGAGGCAGAGCCCCCCCGCCCCGTCAGGGGCCCCACCGGTCGAGGAGTCAGGTCGCGTGTCACGTGACGAGGACATGTAGTAGTTAGGATCATGATCGCCTTTCTTCATGCTGACAGTCGGTGTACAGTTCACGAGCCCATGAATGAAAGAAACCAGCGTCAACAAGCTGATTAAGGAGGCGAGCATCGGGCAGACGGGCCGCCAGGAGATTGCCAACAGCGCGGCGGCCAGGCTGGCCGAGAGGCTGCGGACGGTGCCCGACGACCTCCAGCGGCCGCTGGCCGCGAAGATGGCCGAGATCCATGCCAACGACGCGCGCATCCAGGCCCAGTGCCGCGACCTGGCGTCCAGAACCGCCCAGCTGCGCGCGCTCACGGGCCAGTTCCACGGCCTCGAGCAGGGCGTGCACACCAAGCTCAAGGAGCTTGGCGACGTCCAGAACTGGGCCGAGCTCGTCGACCAGGACCTGCGCGTGCTCGAGCACACGCTCCGGCTCGCGCGCGCCGGCCACCGCTGAGCCGGAGGCGTGGCCCAGGGGTGCACACACAGCACACGAAAAGCTTTTGTTTATGTATATGAGAGGGAAAATGCAGAGAGAGAGAGATCAGGTAATTTTGATGCCGTAGATGGGGCGATGGGTGGGTTTCGGCTGGGCAGCGGCGACGGCGGCCACCGCCGAGCGCGAGGCGGCGGCAGCGGCCTCCCACTGGCCGTCCGAGACCCAGCCGGCTTTGATGACTTTGAGGGCGTCGGCGAGGTTGAGGGGCTGGCGCAGAGGGCGCGCCTGCTGGACGAGACACTGGTAGATTTTCGGGTACATGGACTCGGGCACGTCTTTGAGGGCGCTCTCGCGGTGCTCGATCTGGTCGGAGCCCCGGGTCCACTCGCGGCGCATGCGCTTCCACTCTTTGTAGCCGGGGTTGATGCGCTCCTCGTCGTCCTCTTCGTCATCGTCGGTGTGGAACTCGCCGTCGCTGTCGGAGGCGGGGTTGGTGGAGAAGGTTGGTGGGGCGGTTTTGGAAGTGGT
>JAJMIG010000247.1:0-12656 GCA_030583365.1 Sugiyamaella japonica | reverse complement strand
CACAGGGGGAGGGGGGAGGGGGAGGGGGAAGGAGCGGGCGCAATGGTCCACACACGAAGTTGGTTCCAGGGGGGACGTCGTCCCGTGACTAGTCAATCCCCCCTGAGAAGTCATCCCTGCTCAGATCGCTGAATGATTCTGTCTTCAAGTAGAGCAGGAGCGATGTTTATGAGTCTGTTGGCCTATGTTTGGATGGAATGAACCGTCTTTTTGGCTCTGGCGTAGCGATATGCATTGATACAATAGTTGGATCCTCAAAGATCACAGGACTTGGAGAAATCACAAATAATGTGGTTGTTTATTACTACGGAAAAGGATCTTTAGTATGCTGCGGGTCAGTCTATGAGACGGTCGAGGGTACAACATGTCCCGAAAATGGTGAGATTGAGCCCCGTATTGGGACACTGATGGACTGATATACAGTTCTTGCTTTCCAGCGACAAGTGGTTAAGCCGTCTGGGTGGTCGTCACTTGCCTGTACTCTGTCTACTCTGTCCACTCTTGCTCAGACAGAATCAGCTGGGTCTCATGCTTCGTCGTCTGACGCAAAGGCTCGTCACACAGGTGGGCTTGAGAGTACACTTGATGGACAATTCAACAGGGTATTTCCAAAGTCCGTCAGCAGAGTTCTATCAATGGGTCAAGATTCAAAGCTACATTTTAGTATCGTGCTATAAAAGGAGAAATCATGGCCATAAGGGTGCTGGGTGATTAGAATCCAAATGATCGGAAGAAAACGGAGTGGAGTTGGCAAAGATAGCTGGCGACGTGATGGTATACCAGGTCGTGTAGATTGGTAGTACACTAAGCAATGTCTCATTCCACATATCTAACTAGGATAAGCAGACAGGATCGTAGTGGATGACTCAAGGCAAAGCGCATAATGGGAGCAGAAGGTAGGAACAGTGATAACACCATGGAAAAGATCCTTCGATAGCAAAGCAAGAGTGTACGAGTTACGGATCGAATCAGAGTTGTGGTTGCTCTGGTTGAAAGTGAGACGAGGCTGTCAACTATGATTAGACAGCTCGCACCTACGATCGGTAAATTGAATATGAGGAGTTTATGAGGCGGCAACCGTGACGCTCGAGATTGTGAGTCTAGCGGATGATGATAATTCAATCGAAGAAACAGTACGAGTTGTTATGGGAACAACAGATGAAGCTACCAGGGATTTAGGTTTATTTCCAAGACAGTGGTCCGAGCCTGGGCATGTGGTCTGAAGGATCCATCTAAAAGCTCAGTGATCAGGAGAAAAATATCGGGTCGTCTTATGCGGAGAAATGAGTGGAAAAGAAAAGTCTCAAGTCTCTTGGAAGTAGATTCGCGAGATGTATCTGATCCAGGGTCTAAGGGTTTTTAAGTGACAGAAAAGTACAAGTTCTATTTGTGTTTGCTTGACAAAAATGTTTGGAATCAAACAGAGACTCCCCTAAGGGGATCTTTGGCGGGTGATGATTTATGTACCACGGAACAGGGTCCTTATACAGACGTCCGTATGTCAGTAGTGTTCCAAGAGTCCCTACTATGGGTACGCGATGATATCTAAGCACATAAAGGACGGCCAGTCGCTGCCCGCCTGTCCGAGACAAAGACCGGTATGTCCATGTGCAACACTACTATTTCTGTCGATAATTCGAATCTAAACTCAACCTCAAATACGGCTACCACTTGCCAATTGAGGGCCAACATAACAGGCTCAGACCTCGGGCTGCATGTCCAGGGTCCGTTCTCCTTTTCGTTTCAACTTCTTTCCAAAAACCTACCAATCATATCGACAGAGCAAGCGAATGGGGAATAGGACGCAGTTGGTAGTGTTCTTTGGACGCTGGTGGAAAATGCAGAAAATGGAATTGCCGAAAGAACCTTAACTGCTGGTTTACAATTGGCCCCAGGGCGAACAAGAATCCTCAAAGGTCTCCAGTATCACCTTTCTTGTTCCTGCTCTACGCCGCCTCGCAAAGGTGCTCGGGTGACACAAAACGAGTCGCATCTTGAATGTGTACCATCAGCTGGTTATGAAGAGAAGCGGTGATTTTTCCATGTCAAAGGGCCTATCTTGCCCCCAAGCGCAGCACAAGCCGACAAGTGAATCCGTTAAATAGTAGGGTGTCACTATTATCACTATTGAAAGTGGTGTAACGTAAACCGCACTACGAAGCAGCTCCTTGGAGTGGTACGAAACTTGGGCGGAAACGCCTTAACGATCAGATCGTTGTGGAGTACAGAATTGTTTGTGGTCTGTGTAACCGAGAGTCTGATCGCAACTCCAGAGGATCCAGGATCAAGGTCTGCAAAGTATATTGGGCGCATTCTGAGGCACCTCAGTTGATGCTATCATCGGAAAGGTCGCAGTATCGCTGCCATTGAAAGTTCTGGAGTCAGAATGGCATCTAGTCTCCACAGCGGATAAATGGAACGCATCCACATCCTCGCCGGGCAGCAGCCAACACAGCGTGGAGAAAAGTGTTCCTGCTGCCCGACGCCATCTTCGTGCCCACGATAGCCCCCATCCCGGCGAAACTGTTCCTCGAATGGCTCGAAAAACACAACTCCAACCTCGTGCACCCGTCGCTGGACAGGCCAGAATGGCGGCCGCCCTACCGCTTTCGAGGAATATACGGGGGCTCTGCCTCCGGCGGCCGGGCGCTGCCCGGACCCGTTGCTCCGCTTCGCGGAGGGCACGACTCGAGCGGTCTGGGTGGTCCCCCCGTGCCCCTGGCCAGGGACCTGCCTCCGGCGGCCGGGCGCTGCCCGAACCCGTTGCTCCGCTTCGCGGAGGGCACGACTCGAGCGGTCTGGGTGGTCCCCGCGTGCCCCTGGCCAGGGACCTGCCTCCGGCGGCCGGGCGCTGCCCGGACCCGTTGCTCCGCTTCGCGGAGGGCGCGACACGAGCGGTCTGGATGTGTGGTCCCCCGTACTGTTGTGAACAAAGAGTCCCCCTAAGGGGATCTCTGCTCAGTGACGCAATAGTTGGGTCCTCAATGGTCTTAGAGACTTGGAGGGTATCACAAATAGTATTAACTATCTAGTTGTTTATCAGACTTCCATGAAGTCTGAACACTAAACTACGGAAGAGCATCCTTATATAGTACAGACCTCCGTAGTATGCGAGGCTCATCAGAAGATGTCCCGTAGCATCTGAGGCTATCGATGAGTACCGTAGCAGGTTCACTACGCGTACCCCCTGGCCAGGGTCTCTGCCCTCCGCGAAGCGGAGCAACGGGTCTGGGCAGCGCCCAGCCGCCGGAGGCAGGCCCCCGGCCCCACGTGACCGCGCCTCGGCCCTGGCCAATGAGAAGCACTGTTGGCAGGGTACGGGTAGTGCTCCGGGGGTGTTTGTGCTGGCCAACCAAAGTCCCAACTGGAGGTGCTGGGTAGCCGGGGACGAGGGCGCCGTTGTAGGCCGGTAGGCAGGCAGGCAAGGCTTTGGCAGGTTTTCTTGTCGGATTGTGTTCTTCTCTTCTCTTTCTCTCTCTCTTCGTTTTCTTCACTGCATTCTTTTTTTTGTACCCGCCAGTTTTTTGCAAAGCACACAAAGAGAGAACAAGAAGAATGGTCCTCCCTCGTCTCATTCCTCGCATTTCGCGGTCTGCGTATCGCGTGGCCCAGGCTAACAGTCGTTTGTTCAATGCCCGTTCGTTTGCTTCGCAAGCCACTGGTGTTGGTGCTGTTAGGTAAGTGTGATTGATAGCTCACGAATGGAGTTGAGTGGAGCGGAGAGAAGGGGGTAGTCAAGGTGGAAGAATAATGGTTGGACTGCTATGTCGTTTGAATACTAACTGGTGTTGTAGAACCGTCATTGGTGCCGTTGTTGTGAGTATAATTTCCGTGTCGAGGAGACACGAATGAGAGTGTCTGATGCAGTGAGCGAAAGCTGCCCGAAACACAATCTACCAACTTCAATTGCCAACTCCAATTCCATCTCATTGTCTCGTCCTCGTCAATTGGCTCGGTCAGGTTCGTGAAATTTCAGCCTACCAGACCGCTCCGGAGCAGCGCGGCTAGCGTCAGGAGCCGCGAAAAAATGTCCCGGTGGTGCTTGCCGTTCTTATTGGCCAACGCCGGGCCCTAGCCCTGGACGGAATCCCCTTGACCCAGTAAACGGGACGGGGCGAGTGAGTTGGTTGGTTGGTTGGTTGGTTGGTGTTGTCGGATAGTGTAATTGTGTCGGGCTCTATCGTAGGCTGTTGTCTCATGGTTTCTCTGTTGTTCCCTTCTACCCGTAATGTCCCTTTGCTTTCTAACATTTTAAGGACGTCCAATTCGAACAGGATAAATTGCCTGCCATTCTTAACGCCCTCGTGATTAATAACCCCGATGGCGGAAAGTTGGTTCTCGAGGTTGCCCAGCATTTGGGTGAAAACACCGTGAGAACTATTGCCATGGACGGTACTGAAGGTCTTGTGCGTGGAACCAGTGTCACTGATACCGGAGCCCCCATTACCATTCCCGTTGGAAGAGGCACTCTGGGTCGTATCATTAATGTCATTGGTGAACCCATTGACGAGCGTGGACCTATCAAGGCCGACAAGTTCCGTCCCATTCACGCCGAACCTCCATCGTTTGAAGAACAGTCGACTTCGGCCGAGGTTCTTGAAACCGGTATCAAGGTTGTCGACTTGTTGGCTCCTTATGCCCGTGGTGGTAAGATTGGTCTTTTCGGTGGTGCCGGTGTGGGCAAAACCGTGTTCATCCAGGAGTTGATCAACAACATTGCCAAGGCTCACGGTGGTTTCTCTGTTTTCACTGGTGTCGGTGAGAGAACTCGTGAGGGTAACGATTTGTATCGTGAAATGATTGAAACAGGAGTTATCAACCTTGATGGAGATTCCAAGGTGTCTCTTGTATTTGGTCAGATGAACGAACCCCCAGGTGCTCGTGCTCGTGTGGCCTTGACTGGTTTGACCATTGCCGAATATTTCCGTGATGAGGAAGGTCAGGACGTGTTACTTTTCGTTGATAACATTTTCCGGTTCACTCAGGCCGGTTCCGAAGTGTCTGCCTTGTTGGGTCGTATCCCATCTGCTGTCGGTTATCAACCCACTCTTTCCACTGATATGGGTGCTCTTCAAGAACGTATCACCACCACTCAAAAGGGTTCCGTCACGTCTGTCCAGGCTGTGTATGTGCCAGCCGATGATTTGACCGATCCTGCTCCTGCCACCACCTTTGCCCATTTGGACGCCACCACCGTGTTGTCTCGTTCGATTTCCGAGTTGGGTATCTACCCCGCTGTGGATCCTCTTGATTCCAAGTCTCGTCTTTTGGACGCTGCTGTGGTTGGTCAAGAACATTACGATGTTGCTACTGGAGTCCAACAAACTTTGCAAGCTTACAAGTCGTTGCAGGATATCATTGCCATTTTGGGTATGGACGAGTTGTCTGAAGCCGATAAGTTGACTGTCGAGCGTGCTCGTAAGATCCAGAGATTCTTGTCTCAGCCTTTCACGGTTGCCCAAGTTTTCACTGGTCTTGAGGGCCGTCTTGTGCCTCTTAAGGAGACTGTCAAGTCTTTCAAGGAGATTCTTGAAGGTAAGCACGATAACTTGCCCGAAGCTGCTTTCTACATGGTTGGTGGTATCGAGGAAGTTATCTCCAAGGGTGCTAAATTGGCTTCCGAGTAAGCATGAATATATTGTTTGAACAATGTGTATAAATTCAAAACGTTATAAAAATAAAAGTTTTGCAAATTACTTTGTCATTGATAGTTTAATTTATTGTTTACATGAGTTATGGAGGTGTATCAGTTTTTTTGCTAATTGTTAGGGTCCTCTTGTTCTGTAGTAGGATGAGTTATCTGGCTCAAAAGGCCGTGTAGTTTGTTTCTCAGGCGAGCCCCGTTATGTTGGGGTCGCATGGATTCGAGTTTGTCTCTGAATCTAGCATCCAACTGGTGAGACCGCATTTTGGCGTGGGTGATTCTGGGACTCCAGTGTTTTCGAACTTCTTCCTTTATTCGGTCCACCTTTCCCTTTTCGCTGTCTTGTTCTTTGGTCTCTCTAATACGGATTATGACGCTTCCAGTGTCGTCTTCATCGCTTGTAATAGACTCATCGCTACTGCTACTTGTGATGGAGGAACTAGCAGACGGGTGTTGTCGACAGGTCCAATTGACGAGCTCACATTCGAGAGCAGAGATAAGACGGGCATGTTGATGCGAGCATTGGTGAGCATTGAGATCATTGGGCAGTTTATTATTTGTTCCCGGGTCATATGAACTGGGTGGATGGGTTGACGATGATAAAGAGTTGACAGCGGGGGCGGGGGGCTCAACAGGGTCCATCTTCTCGCCGGTACAGTGTACTTGGCAGACTCGAGGATGATTCAAGGGCTGTATTCGTGGCATACTGGAGCTTCTGCCGTTTTCAGATCCGTCAAGTTCAAGACTCATGTTGATAATGGTCGAAATGTAAACAAACCATGCGACCTAACCGCTATCTACCATTTATGCAGGGTGCTGCTGTCTGCCGAATCTGCATATTGCATCTCGCATGCTGCAGGGGGCAATCTTCCAGGTCTGCATTTTGGATGAGAGGTTTTCCAGAGGGTGTGCAATTGTGCCAAGTGGTCATGGAGGAAGGATAATCTACTGTAGTCGTAACTGGCTGCCGGATGCTGAAGTGAAGTGCACACAAGCCGAAGTTATCTTTCCTCTCCATTTAAGCCCGCTCTCGCTCCTCCAGACGGGCTGACGAGCGCGTAATCCACGAGTACCTACGAGTAGCCTCTACCCACCGACCCATGTGATCCCAGCACTCCGCGCAGCGGAGCAACGGGTCTGGGCAGCGCCCAGCCGCCGGAGGCAGCACCAATGGCACTCTGCGAGCAGCGAGCGACCTGGCCTGGATGTGTCACAGGCAGGTTGGGAGTTGCATGCACGGCTGGAGTTTGTGTGAAAAATTGTAATCAATGAATATGCGGCTTTGCTTGTGAGGGAGAGGCAGGCTAAGGAGGAGAGAGGACTTGATCTCAGCCAGTTTGATGCCACACACGAGATCGCGCGTGCCCCATTCTGATAAGAATAAGAGTCACAGCCATAGTTGATGCGACTTTGGACCCGACCGCTAAGTCACACAGTAGGAGCATTCCCCCGAGCGAGAGTACGAGTTTGTTTATTGACACGATCCAAGATGACAGTTGCCGAAGAAGAGTGGAGCGCGACGAGGGTAAGTGAGGTGGAGGTGGTGGTGAGCCTGTGGTGAGGTGGAGCCTAACTGATGATTCAGGTCCGTAATACGTTTCTGGACTATTTCAAACAGAGAGAACATGATTTCGTTGCAAGTTCGTCGGTGATTCCTTATGATGACCCGACACTGCTATTTGCAAACGCTGGAATGAACCAGTATAAGCCCATCTTCTTGGGAACAGTTGATCCCAGTTCGCCTTTGGCCAGACTCAATAGAGCCGTTAATTCGCAGAAATGTATCCGAGCAGGTGGCAAACATAACGATTTGGAAGACGTGGGCAGAGACAGTTATCATCACACGTTTTTCGAGATGCTCGGCAACTGGTCGTTTGGCGATTATTTCAAGAAAGAGGCCATTGGCTGGGGCTGGGAGTTGCTGACCAAAGTTTACGGTCTGGATCCTGACCGGTTGTATGTGACGTATTTTGGCGGCGACGAGGGGGCTGGATTAGAACCCGACTTGGAGGCCAAGCAGATCTGGCTGGATACTGGAGTGGCCGAAGACCATATTTTGCCAGGCAGTTATAAAGACAATTTCTGGGAAATGGGCGACCAGGGGCCGTGTGGACCATGTTCGGAGATCCATTATGATCGGATTGGAGGAGGACGCAACGCTGCCCATTTGGTGAATATGGACGATCCTAATGTATTGGAGATCTGGAATATCGTGTTTATTCAATATAACCGAGAGCCCGACAGTTCATTAAGAGCGTTGCCTGCTAAGCATATCGATACTGGTATGGGCTTTGAACGACTGGTGTCTGTTTTGCAGGACAAATCATCCAATTATGATACGGATGTATTTATTCCTTTGTTTGCCAAGATCCAGGAATTGACAGGTGCTAGAGATTACACGGGCAAGTTTGGACCTGAAGATAAAGATGGCGTGGATACTGCCTATAGAGTGGTTGCTGACCATGTTCGAACTTTGACTTTTGCTTTGGCTGATGGAGGAGTACCAAATAACGATGGTCGAGGATACGTTCTAAGACGTATTCTAAGACGTGGTGCTCGTTATGTACGAAAGAAGTTCAATGCTCCCATTGGAAACTTTTTCTCTCGCCTGGCACCCACCTTGATTGAACAGGTAGGAGGAATGTTCCCTGAGTTGACCAAGAATACCGAAGATATCTTTGAGATTCTCAACGAAGAAGAAGAATCCTTTTCTAGAACTTTGGATAGAGGAGAGAAACTCTTTGAAGAGTATGCCAGCCAGGCAATTGCCAGTGGAGCCAAGAGCCTTAATGGAAAAGATGTTTGGAGGTTGTACGACACTTATGGATTCCCTGTGGACTTGACTCGGTTGATGGCAGAAGAGGCCAATCTTGAAATCGACGAGCAAGAGTTTGAAAGGGCCAGATTAGAGTCTAAGGAGGCTTCCAAAGGAGGCAAGCATTCCTCGGGTAAGCAAGATCTGGTTAAATTGGACGTCCATGCATTGGCAGAGCTCGAGAGCCGTAAGGACGATGTTCCTGTTACTGATGACTCAGCAAAATACAACACTGGCGATGTCCATGGAGCCAGAATCACTGCTATCTATGGCGGAGGAGCTCATGGATTTGTAAAGTCCACTGCCGACCTTTCTTCAGACGCTCAACTCGGGATTCTCCTTGACAAGACAAACTTATATGCCGAGCAGGGTGGTCAGGAATATGACACTGGTAAGATTGTCATTGATGGCAAGTCCGAATTTGATGTTGAAAACGTCCAGGCTTATGCTGGTCATGTTCTTCATACTGGTTATTTAAAATATGGAGAATTGAAAGTCGGTGATTCTGTCATTGTTGGATACGACGAACTGCGTAGATGGCCAATTCGCAATAACCATACCGGTACTCATATTCTCAACTATGCCTTGAAAGAGGTTCTTGGTGATGGGGTCGACCAAAAGGGATCTCTTGTGAATCCCGAGAAGCTTCGATTTGATTTCTCTCACAAATCTGCTGTCTCACTTAAAGAACTGGAGAAAATAGAAGACATCTCAAATGAGTATATCAAAAAGAATGCTACTGTGTACGCACAAGAGGTCGGTCTTTCCAAAGCCAAGCAAATCAATGGTCTTCGTGCCGTGTTTGGTGAAACGTACCCCGATCCGGTCCGGGTCGTCAGTGTAGGTGTTCCTGTTGAAGAGCTGCTCTCGGATCCTACTAATGAGAAATGGTCCAAGGTGTCTGTGGAATTCTGTGGTGGTACTCACGTTGCCAGGACAGGAGAGATCAAGGAATTAATCATCATTGAAGAAAGCGGTATTGCCAAGGGCATCAGACGTATGGTTGCCGTCACGGGCGGTACTGCTCATGAAGTTCAGAAGCTTGCTGCTGAATTCGATTCCAAGTTAACACACCTGGAGTCGCTTGTAGGTGGGCCTGAAAAGGAAGCAAGGGCAAAGGCTCTTTCTGTCGAGCTCAAGCAATTGTCAGTGTCGGTGATTGCCAAAAATGCTCTCACCGAGAAGTTCACGAAAATCCAAAAGAAAATAACCGACGAGGCAAAGGCCAAACACAAGAGTGAAGCAGAGAAGGTCTTGCAAACGGTCGTCAACCACTTCAAAGACAATGAACATGCCAAGCATCTTGTGGCCCGGGTTCAGGGAGTCACCGCCAACTCAAAGGCTCTTACCGAGGCCTTTAACTACGTGAAGAAGAATCTTTCCGACAAATCAGTCTATCTGTTTGCTGCCGAGGATAAAGAAGACAAGGTTGCTCATGGCTGCTATGTAGCCGAAGACGCTTCCAAGTCCGGAATTGCCGCTACCGAGTTGGGTTCTTCAGTGGCTGGCATTGTTGGTGGCCGTAGCGGCGGCAAAGGTGCCACTGTCCAGGGCAGTGGCACAGAGCCATCGAAAATCGCCGATGCCATCGCTTTGCTCGAGAAGACTTTTAAGGAAAAGCTGTAGATTGCTGTTAGATATTAATTATAGTCACGACGCCTCTCTTTCTGCCTCCGGCGGCTGGGCGCTGCCCAGACCCGTTGCTCGCTTCGCTCGGACGTGGCGTGCCGTGAATCAGATGAGTCCTGTGCGTATAATTTCAACCATATCCGACAATGTTCAGGGGTTCTACCGTTTGGGGAAGTCGGGCTTCGCCAAGGCGAGAGGCCATGCCACAGGCTTGAAGATTTTCATTCGGCGATTAATTGCTGGATACAACATTTCAAGGCACCGTCGAGTTGTCAATGTCTCCAGTTTCCTCAAGATAATGTTACTTTACTTTACGTCTCGTTTGTTGTCTATTTGAAATCTATGTGATCAGAGACAATTGATATTTCATATTCAATATTATTAGTCGATATTCATATTCCTCCTCCATTACCCCGCACTCACCCTAGTGGACTGGGCATCAAATTCAACTGTTAACTTGATGTTATCATATCTATGGCGGCTGCTGTGCCTGGGGGTTGTTACTTCTCGAGACAAAATATGTTTTATCGTTTATCGCACTTTCTATACTTGCAGAATCTCATATCTGAACCAGCTCAGTTGGCTAGAGTGTCATTGTTTACCGAATTTATCATGCTGAGTATGCGGATTCGACATTTATTTTTCAACTTAACTTAACTTATCATTTATTGTCTATTTGAATCTACAAGATCAGTGACATGATTTGGTGGTGGTCGATTGTTTGTGTTGCCAGTGGTCAATATTTGTTCCTACCATACAACGTGTCCCCGCATTCACGAGACGAGTAAGGGTTTACGATTACGTATCATTTATTGTCTGTTTAAATCTACAAGATCAGCAGTAAGGGTGCAGGTGCCAACCCGGATGAAAACCTCTTCTTGCATAATCGTACTACTACTACTACTTATCATTTATTGTCTATTTAAATCTACAGGATCAGCGACATGATTTGGTGGTGGTCGATTGTTTGTGTTGCCAGTGGTCAATATTTGTTCCTACCATACAACGTGTCCCCGCATTCACGAGACGAGTAAGGGTGCAGGTGCCAACCCGGATGAAAATCTCTTAAGAGGGAAAACCGTAGTCTTTGCGGCGTTTACAGACCTTAGACAGGACAACCTGGCATCTGAGGAGTTTACGCTTCCCGCTGCGATGGCCGGCCGCCAATTTGACGTCATAAGCAGTCGTTATGAACTTTGTGAGTGTACCTGGATTCGAACCCACAGCTTGAAAACTAAGTTTCAACCTGACGCCTGGGATCACAACGTAACCATTCGGCCACAAGGAGTGATCCCTCTGCATAATCGTATTACGATTACGTATAATCGTACCTTTTTGCTTCACAGTGGGGCTCCCTTTATAACCAGTTTAAAAAACGGAATTTCAACAAATCTGGCCCGATGGTTTAGGGGTATAATACTCGCTTAGGGCATTGATCAGCCTGAAAACTGGTCAAACAACTCTGAGTCGTCTGCGAGTGGTCCCGGGTTCGATTCCCGGTTGGGCCCGATTTTTTTATGGACAATCCTTGTTATTCGAAGCAGTTATCTTTTTTTTTTTTGACGGGAGAACAATCAGGCAAAATAACTTTTTTGTTCGTGAAAGGTTCTACTGGGTGTAGTTGGTGGTGCAGTTTCAGAATCCGACTGATGCACCTTCAAGGGTTTATAAAGACCAGGCGGCATCGGCCGGAGTCGGACAATCTATTGCCGCTATGTTGTTATATAGGTTATTTAAAGCTCGTATGAATATTTTTTTAAATCGGTTTGAGATAGGTCAAGACTGTCCGCATTTGGCAATACATATACATTCCTTTTCAGATCTGCGACAGGCATAAGATAAGATAACCCTCAAGCGGAGCTAAGCCCTTGCCTTTGTGCGCATGTCAAGGCTAATTGTTCTAGACGAACGGGAAGTGGTCATACGGCTTGGCACTATTGACAATAACTCAATCTTGACTTCCGGAAGCTCGACATCCGGAAGCTGACGGGTAGACAGATCAGCGGCAGTGATATACAGCCCAAGGCCTGGGGTCCATTCATCCGCGTAGCGGAACAACGGGTCTGGGCCGCGCCCAGCCGCCGGAGGCAGAACTCAAGGTACACAGCGAGGGGCCCCTGAGAGGCGGCGGCCAAAGGCGACTGATCATGAGAGAGAAGTGGGAACGGGCGTGGCGGTAATTGTCGGTGCCGTGGTGGCCGTCGAAAGCACGAGCATGCGCTGGAGTGGGTTTGTGCAGGCCCGATTAGTTAGTGATAAACATCAGTCCACAATACCCCCAAAGCTAAGCTGAGTGCGGAGTGGTCGGTGGAGGGTGGAGGGTGTAGGGGAGTGTAGAGAGAGAAAGGAGGGTGGTGGTGGCGGAAGCAGGAGAAAAGGGAGTAGGGAGGGAGCAGCAGGAGGAGGAGGAGGAGGAGGAGTGGCGTGTGAGGGCCCAACAGTGGGGTTTGAGCGCACCCATGTGTGGCATGTGGCGTCGGTGAGGCGCCTTGTTTACTTACTTGTAATGAAGCGGGGGATCTGTCCTGCGCGGGCTGCGTGCGCAGTTAACAGGTTTGTGACATTTGT
>JAJMIG010000246.1:0-12960 GCA_030583365.1 Sugiyamaella japonica | reverse complement strand
ACAACCACCCGTCTCCCTACTGATGCTCTGATGCTGTTACTCCAATTTGTGCTACCTATATATTCATCATATATACAACTCCAACCCTAAACGCTATCAGAATCACCAAGCCGTCACCAAAATGTAAATACACCTTTTGTTACCATCCTCTACCATTAGGAAATTAGGAAATCATGTTCTGGGGTAGAAAATCAGAAACAACAGATACAACTACAACTACAACTACAGTTGGGGATGCTCCATCAGGATCCAAGGTGTTAGGCGTTATTCCATTGTCCCCAGAACTGGAAAATGCAACTGCTGTGGCTAGATCATCTCTAGTCAATCCTGCTGGCTATTTTCAAAAGTATGGCCTTCCTGGTCCAATCCATGATCTGGCCAGTAGAGAGCAATTCGTCAGTTGTTATGACCGCAGAACTCGTAATCCCGTATGGGTCATTGAGCATATCACCAGTCAATCACTGAAAGTTAAAGATGGTAGCCGAGATTCCAGTATATTCAAAGAAGATACTGCTATTCCGGCATTATTCCGAGCCCAGTTAAGAGACTATTTCCGAAGTGGATATGATCGCGGTCATCAGTCTCCCGCTGCAGATGCCAAATTTTCTCAGAATGCCATGGATGAAACGTTTTTCCTGTCCAACATGTGCCCTCAGGTTGGAGAAGGGTTTAACCGCGATTATTGGGCTCATTTCGAAAGATTTTGTCGTGAGCTAACTGGATCATACGGTTCTGTCAGAATTGTAACAGGTCCGCTTTATTTACCTAAAAAGGGCCCAGACGGTAAATGGCGAGTCAGCTATGAAGTGATTGGAAACCCTCCCAACATTGCGGTACCCACTCATTTTTATAAAATTATCATTGGCGAGAATGCCTTGGATCAGGCACGCAAGGGTGTAGCAGTAGGGGCATTTGTTCTTCCTAACGAGCGGATAGATAATAGCACACCACTAAAGTCATTCTATGTGCCAATTGAATCCATTGAAAGATCTGCTGGCGTTGAGTTCACTCCTCTTCTGGCAGCATCAGAGCGTCGGGACCTCTGCCGTGAAGTTAGTTGCGAGATTAGCGTCCGTGAATTCATCAAGGCACTTCCCGCTCCTCAGGAGCGACTGGCTTTACCTCCTCCAAGAAAGTAGATTAGATACGTATAGTGAGAGCGCCCTGAAAGCTGATAAGCTATATAAATATGTAAATATACTATTAAAGTACTACAAGTACTATATAAGATCGATGCATCACGAAAACGATCTGAGCTGGATATGTGTCTGAGACGATGCTGCGCCGGAACCATTTGGTAAGGCACTGGACTCGGATAATGTGCCTGATTCGTCGGCAACCAGGGTTTTCTCGAGAATCTCACGCTGGTACTTGCTCAGGTCATTTTGTACAATAGTCCGGAACGCAGCTCCGTCATGAGCTGCTAGCTCCAGAAGTGTTTTCTTGGCATACTGCTTACGGTGTGTAACAGGAATACCGGTCGAGTCATCAGCAAGAAAATACGCCAAAGCGGGTAGAGCAATAGCCAGGCCATAGGCAACTAGAGAAAGAAGTTAGTATAAATCGGATAGAACAGTAGTACGACTGCTCGGTGTTGCACAGTCACCATCATAGGAACCACACTTACCATGTGGACCACTTAATGCCAACACAAATCCGGCCAAGATATCATTGACGAGCTTTGAAATGATATATACATCTGGTTTTCCGTTTTCCTGATCCTCAAAGCCATGCCCACTAGTAATTAAAGATATTAGCGGAGGAAGCGCGCTTTCAGCAAATACTCTACCTGCTCTCGTATTGACTGTAGTCACAAGCACTGTCTTGATGCAGCCAGACACCATGGTGGATAAAGCCGGAAACGACATGCTCTCGGCAAGCAATTCCCCAAAGTCGCTGATGCTCGCGGTCTCAGTATGAATAGAATCTCGGCAAACAGTTATGATTACAACAGCCGATAGCAAACAATTGCGTCTTTTAGATAAGTCGCTTGCAGTGGTATTCTTGATGTTTTTCAGAATACTAATGACTTTAGAGAACGCAGTTACGACTGCTCGATCAATCACCTGCGCATCTTCAGCAGAAGCCTCTCTGGTTCTCATCATCATTTGCAACAGTCTTTTATGAACAACTAGCAATGCAGGCACTACAAGGTCCTGATATCTGTCTTCTTCCAAGAGCTTTTCAAACACGTACAATAAACATGCATAAAGATCGACTTTGATAACTCTCGGAAACACTTGAATCATCGACACTAAAGATTCCATACAGTCTCGCACAAATTCAGCGACTTCAGCACTCTCAACTCCGAATTTAGACTGAGTCACTTCTTGGTCTGATAAAAAGGGGAACATGGTCGTGATAGGAAGCATAGCTACTCTGAACAACTCGAACAGTTGATCTACGCTCTCGGGGATCTCATCCTTGTCTTCCTCTTGTCCATTCTCAGTGCCTTTGGCTCGACCTGGATGATTCAAACAAACATTGCGAGCAATGGCCACCACTGCACGCTGTTCTTCTAGTCCACCAGTTAGAACTATTCGGTCTAAAACATCGATTGTCTCGGCCAAGATCTCATCTTTATAGATAGCTACTCCACTAACCGATCTATGGAGTATTCGCTTCAACGCTAGTAACACCTTCAGTCTCTGATCAGATGCAGAGCCCATTTTGGAGCCTACAGCACCAAGCGATTGATTTGGGCGCACCAATGCCTCAAAGCATAGCCCAAACAACACGAAAAAAAAGGCTGCTGGCTCGCTGCTGTATTTGATATCTTCTGGAGATCCATTTTTATCCGATATTATTTCTCTTTCATGCAAAATGCTAAAGACCCTATTGCTATCTTCTTCGATTAATGATGCTATAGCGTCTACCAATTGTAACCAAGACTGTTGATAGGTAGGCAAGATACTAGAGCGTGAGAGCGAAGAGTACATCTGATCAATAGATCCGGTGATTGAACCACCTGACGATAATCCTGTGGACTGAGCAGGCTCGAATCTGAGACGAGCAAAGTCTCTCAGTGCATTGATCCACAACGGTAACAACACTGGAACGTACGGTTTGACCACCTCGACAAGATATTCCTGCCCAGGATTGACACTTGAAACCTGTAATTCTGCCCACAATGACAGAATAGCCAGTCTCAGCATCACCTGCGAATTGGGACTTGGTACTCGAAGCTCGGCCAGCATAATCTGAGGCCCCGAGCAGCTTTCCAAAGCAGTGGTCAGCAGTTTCAGGATGCGACCCATTCTACTGACATCTTTAATAATTCCACTGCCTATAAATGTCGCACAGACCTTGATAGCACGGTATGCTAGTTCAGGAGAACTATCAGCAGAAAACGCGGGGGTCAGGGCACTGCTAATTTGCGCTTGATATTGTTCCAGCAGTGATGCTTCTTTGAAGTCGGGGTCTGCTACATCCTGTAGCTCGGTTAGAGTCTCATCCAAGAGTCCTAAACCAAGAAGACGCAGCTCCAGAACCGATGCAGTAGAGGCCGAGAAAGCAACTTTAATAATGTCTCCTATTTTGGGGATGATTATACTCTCTTCCCGTTCCTGTAATGATTTTCCTCCAAGAAGCATCTCAACCAGTTTATATAGCAATTCGATTGCCAAAGCTCTAGTCTGCCATCTAAGCGGCTCATTAGCAGTGTCGTTTGCCGTCGCACCACCGGCACTGCCCCCTGTGCCACCCGAAGTAGTAGCATCTGGATCAGAAGCTGCAAATGACTCTCCTTCTTCATCGCCAAGCTCCAAATTATTTGTTTGACTCTGATTAGTGGATTCGCTTTGATTGTTTTCAGGCGCAAACGAATCTCTTGACTTCATCAGGACTGACTGAACCCGACTAATCCATTCAAAGGGATGATCAATGCCAGTCTGATCTAACCAGTACTCGATAAACCGTCGAAGGGTTTTATTCTTTGGATCCACATCAAATGCCATCCAAATATGTTTGTCAAGATCTGGTCCGGCCAACTCAAACACATCATTGTTTGTTCTTATGAGCTGATATAATCCATCAATCGCCATATCCCTTAATAAATCATTGTCATGTCTCATTAAATCAGAATGCATTCGTCTGGCAAACAACGGCAAATTCACAGCCGTCTGAGCGAATATAGACAACTCCTGTACTGCTCTAATAGCCTCCAGTACAACATTATCGTTTTCAGAGAGCTCGAATTGCTGTACCAGGGTCAATACTGTAGACATGTTCTTGTGACTAGTCTGCAGATCCGGCCCAAGGAGTGTTATTAGAGAGCACACACATCTTGCAATCACTCGTGTGGTAGGTAGTTCAACGTCCAAATTGCTTGACGCAGCAGACATGGTCTCGTCACTATGACTCGGCAGAAGATACAATTTGTTCAACGTCGACAACATAGTTGATGCAAACCCGATAAAATTCATGCCAGTATTTTCAATAGTAATCGACAAGGCCTCCAAAGCCCAAAAATGAACCGTAGGATGAGGATCGTTGGCAAGCGATACAAGCACTCCGAGAACAGTTTTCAGATGCAGCCCAGCAAACATTCCGCCCACATATTTTAGGATATAACCCAGTGCGAGTGAATTACCAGCCCTGGCATTGGGATCTCGATTTGCGACAATCTCATCGATAAGCGATTTGATGGCTTCGGCAGCCATTGCTCCTGAACCAATAGAACAGACTATGCCGAGAGCACGAGCGCTAATATTTCTAACGACCGGATTAGAATCCCGTAGACCACATTTTATAATATCCACAAATATCTGGAGAATCCTTGAATTTCTGAATGCCACACTACTATTAGTTCTTCCTGCCGCAGCAGAAGAGATTGAATATTTGAGTGCCTCGAAAATAGTTACAAGACAATTTACAGTGACAGCGTCTTTCCTTCCAGAACGCCGGTTATGCGATGACGAAGAGCTCACAGTTGTTGTTGTTGAAGACGACGCAAGCACATACGTTCGGAGCTGATCCAGGATACTTTCCTGAACTTTAGAAGTTTGTAGTGGAAGAAGCGTTACGAAAAGATTGATGGATAAATCGACAATCGAGGTTGCAACTGGAACACACTGAATAAGAGAATTATGGAGGAAGGACAAATCATCAGACAAAAGTGCCATTTCAGCATCGAATTCTTCAGATTCCACCAGAGGAGTAGTAATATCCTGCTCTAATTCATCTATCCAGGCCAGTTCCGATAACCAGTGTTTTTCCTGTTCATCTCGGATATGTTCACGCATATTATTATTGTTGTTGTGAGTTGACTGGTTGCCATCGGCCGTCGCGTTGTTGTCAACAACAATCTCATTAACATTGTAGCCACTAACTTTACTGGTCAAACCAAAAGCGTAGTTATCACCAATCTCCCAGATAGAGTCGATTGCTCCGGCCGCGGTAGCAATGGCAGTACTCATCTGTAGAGAACTGTTTTTCTCTGGGTCAGCAAAAGTAGACAACGCCGTGGTAAGGATGTTGGCAGGAAATCCCTCATTACCATGGTTATACTGACTTAGGTAGATATAGCATTGGAAAACTCGTCTTTTCACCATGAGATCGCAATATTCCAGCGATAGAGACTTGTCCAGACGGTGCGATACATCGACGTCTAGAAATTTCTTGGAAGGGATCGATGACGAAAATGACAGGACATTCTGCAGCATAACGGTTATCCTTCTTGAAATGTCTTGTGTTACAAGTTGTGAGTTGAGGGCCAGAAAACATGTGATTGATGTTAGAGCAGAGTGACGAACATGAAGAAGATAATTGAGTTCCAAAGTACTCTTGTCGTTTGAGTGTTCTTTACCAGCTGGGCGTTGAAGGGCAGATTTCCACAAAAGAAGCAACTGTGAAAGATGCACCTTGACAAAGCTGGGGCCCAGGGCCATCAGCCCACTGACTAATAGCCATCCGATTTGTACTTGAACACCGACTGTAGCTACATTTCCGCCTCTCTTCAGTAATGAAGTTGCAGTGGTGAAAACTCTTGCCGCCAGCTCAAGAGATGAATGCTGTGGGAATTTGCTAGTTAGCGCAGATAACACAGAAATCATATAAGCGAACCCTAGAAGTTTGTCATTCAAAGACTTGTCATGATCACCAGGTGACGGTGGTGAGTTATTCGCAGGCAGCTCGCGAGATATATGGTTAAGCCCCAGCGTCAGCAAGGGGATTAAATGGGACGGCAAACTCTCTACAAACGACTTGAGGCACAAACAGTTGGCGATTTTAACTGAATAACTGGGATGGACTAATAATTGCAAGAGAGATTCCTCCAGGAGACCCGCCACGGAATATATCGCTGATCCCAGCGAGTCTATCAAACTACTAATGCATTTTAATGTGCCGATTAATGTTTCTTTGTCTAGTCCTTCAGAACTGGATTTCAGAATATCATTGACAAGCAATTTGATGGCAGTAATCTGCCCAAACTCGCCTAGAACTTTCTTCGAAATAACCGAATCCATTAAGAAATGGACATGTCGTCTAGCCATGATGGATTTATGACTGTTGCCACGAATATTTCCATTTGACAGGACACCTACTAGTAACTTTTGGGCAATTAGCACGTACTTTGTTTCAATCAGTGTACTTGAGGACATCATAAACAAGTACGCAAAGGTTTGTACTACACCCACTCTGGTACGAGTAGTGCCACCGCTCTGAGTATAAATTCCGCATAATAAAGTTAGCGAATCAACAAAAGGTAGTGAATAGTACGTGGGCTGTTTCATTCTGGTCGAAGAACTACCAATAGATGGAGCTGGCGACGCGGTTCTTTGACCAGCACCAACAGCATCATCTGCGTCATCTTTGTCCTTGGATCGTTTCGACTTGGCAATGGTGGCCTTTTGAGCAGCAATTATTGCCTGTTCTTCTTCCTTTGATTGGACAAGATTAGTCAATTGGACCAAGGCATTGGCAAATGCCCTGGCAGCTGCTTGGCGAACCAGCCCATAGGGTGATTCCAGAGCCTTTATATACAATGACTTGAATGAATCGAAATCCGAACTACTTTTGAAAACAATTCTTTGTGATACCAGAGCACCAAACAGATCGAAACTGGCTGCTCCCACTTTGGCAGATCTATCACTGGCGTGTATCTTTGCCTGTTTCCATAAATCTTTAGTCAATCCTTCATCGAATGTATCACCTGCGGATGCTGTAATGACTGCCAACGCATCTAGAATTGCGTATCGGAATCCAGTATGCTATATATCGGTTAGAGCCGCCAATTTGACGTGCTGTATAAATGATACGATACCTACATTAACTGATGCTTTAAAGCTCTTTATTAGCGACATCACTGTCAGTGGAACCATGGAAACCACCTGATGAGTTGTTAGTGGATACACGCGGTCCGTAAGATGTCTTTTTGATTCACTCACGTTGTGACCGGAAACTTTATAAATCGAGCTCAGTGATACAGTTGCAAGTCTACAGATGATTAGTATAATTGACCCATTCAAGAAGAACGTCACTTACAGCTTCAATTCCAGATATCGATCTGACTTTGCCTTGCCAAGATAACCAACCAATCTGTTGACTGTCTCATAAACATCTGATGTCGAATCGGAATTGAACGCCGTCTCGTAAGTCTTTGCAATGCCAACGCGAATGGCCTTTGTGGTCAACGAATCCTTTCCATCCTTGGCCTTTTCTATAAAATCCAGTAACTTGCCAATCTCTGTGGTCACAAATCGTTGATGCTCCTTTGTAATTGTGGCCCTGTCGTACTTCTGGAGCTCGCGGATAACATCTGCGAGCCACGACAGCGTTAGAGATGCTTGCGTATCTTCCAAAGCGGTCTCGATTCCAGCATTTTCAAACGTCAAAGAGTAAAGACCGGGACAATCTGATCTTCCATCCGCAGTCATTCTTAGCCAATGGATGTATCTGGTAGTGCAATCCTGATCCACTGTTCACTGCTTTATGAGATGTGAGACCCTGATACATGTCAAGTATTTGGACCCTTAACCGCGTGGGTTGGGGCTCTGTTTCTCAGGGGTAATTATGTAGATCTATGGATACATACGAGGTAGGTTCGTTTGAAAAATTCGTTAACTATCTATATTAAGATCCATCCACCCCAGGAAATCATCTCCATTGTCATTCATCCAGTCGATCCCCTGCATCAGGGTCTCGAGGTGAAGAGGGTCATTCGACGCTCCAGTGGAATCGAGGAAAGCAGCAGCAGCAGAAGCAGCTGGCGCGTGTAGATTGTTGTTGTTGTTGGGATACATGTCTCTGACATTTGTAGCCAGGTCGAAATGAGGAGTGGCATTTCCAGGTCCAATGGGTCTTGATTGACCAAAAGCCGCGTCTGTTCGCTGCAAATTCGATGAGCTGTTGGTCATCGAACCTTGGATATGAGACCCCGGTGTCACGGTCCCACTTCCTTCGCCAAAAACTGTCAGAGTGGCATTTGGGTGTGTAGGCACAAGAGTGGTAATGGTAGTTCCATTAGGAGTGGTAGTGGTATTGGTGGTGAAATCGTCTTTTGTGATTTGATTGTAAAAGGGCAGTGGAGGAATGGACTCGAGATGTGTAAACTGAGGAGGATTGGGACCTACTAAAGGTTGTGGAACGTTGCTGTTGTTGGTTGATGAAGAAGGTTCAGGAGAGTTGGCTGTGGAAGGATCGGTTGTTACGAGGTTACTACCGCCTTTGATAGGAGCGCCTCTTCTTCTGGCTTCATGGACCGACCAAATCAATTCATAAAATAATGATGCTGTCAAGTGAGATCTCATTCGAGTGATAATTCCTGGTGCTTGGGTCAATAAATAAGGGTGGGTTATAATTACAAAGTTGAGTTTTTCTAGTACCTTTGCTGTTCTGGATATATCATTTTCAAGCTCCCTCCAGGCAGTCAGCATGTTACGGAACAACCGATGAACCGTGACTACCGATTGACGGGCCGATTCGACATATTGTGGTAGAAGCATCGGCGATAGATGAAGGCGGAACAATATTAGAGCGGCAAATGATACCGCTTGTCTCATGTAGATTGGATATTCAATTAATCGTCGATGTTCCACCAGTCCAGACATTATAGTGACAACTCGTGTTCCATTTTGAAAGGCAGTGACGATATATTTGGCCTGATCTTCACTTGATGTGCCAGGTAGAAATGCAAATACACATAATATCAGTTTCATGTACCGATAGTATAATTCAACTGATGGATCCTGTTCAACGTTCAATGTCTTGCCCAACCGATCAAGTTCTTGTTCAAGAAAGTATAATGTTGAACATCGGCTTGGAGCATCTAATAGACCATCTGGTGAAGTTATACTTGAGCCCATAAGAGTAGCCAGTTTCGAGTAAAATATTGATAGAGTTAAAAGAGACCGGAATGATTTGGGCAGAAACTCGTCTCGAGTGGCAGTGTCAATAAGATAATCCACCGGGGTGTTTGGAGGCAGGCCTAAGCTTGCACTCCACACTTGTTCTGCAAAATAGATACAAAGCCAAGTACGAGTTCTCCATTTTTCAGCATCGGGCAAACTTGTCTGAGATCGAGAAAACTCGTAGATGAATTTCCCTCGGTGCAGTCCCAACTGCATAGCAACACTTTTGGCGAGATTCACAAATCGATACGAACAATCATCCAGAACTTTTTCATTAGGCAACGGCCAGATACCCAATATACACAACGATTGAACAACGTGAGTAGATCTGGGAGTCTGTAACCAACATGCTTCGATTGCCATTTGTTTGATCAGGCTACATAAGCTGTAATAAAGAGAAGGTTCCGGTTCAGATAAAGAAGCAGTCAAAATCACTGTCCAAAAGAGCAGATGCGACTGTTTATATAACTCTTCAGCGGAATTCGACTCTATGATTGGCACATAGGGAAGAAAGTCATTGATGAAACGGCGATGCAATTCTTCTGCTCTTTGACCCGAAAGTCTGACGTCGCCCACCGTGTATTCGACTCCTCTGTTGGAGCTAGTGGCGGCAGATGCGACTGTTGATACAGATGAATTACGATGTAATAGCGTGCTGGGACGCCCATGGTCGGCAGGTGTTGTCACTGATGATATTGGCGGTAAGGATTCAGGATGGGTATATATATTGTTGTTGTGGTTCAACGAAGAAACAGACGGACTTGGTCTATCTGATTGAAGAGGCGCCAGTTTACTAGGGGAATGAGCATACTGATTATTGGAATGTTGTTTTTGCAATCCTAGCAGGTCCTGAGCAGCCGCTTTGCTATTAGCTGAGATGACGGATGCCGAGGAAGTCACCGAATCAGGGCTTTGACCTGGACCGTCGATCAAGTGATTCGCTGTGGGCGAGTGTGTAGTACGCATGACCTGATTCAATGGGGATGAAGTGGATCCGTTCGAAGATGCCGGTGGTCCTTCAGTACCGCCGCGTTGTTTCGTTCTATCACCAACATCACTAACACTCGATAGTAAGGGACTATCTGGATTCGTCTGTGCTATAACTGATACCAGCATTGATTCTCGCTTTTGTAGTGATTCCACCTGTTTACGCAGAGAAGAAAGGTCTTCACGCAACGATTGGACTTGACCACCCTTGTGAGGACGGAAAAAAGGGTCAACAATACAGCTACGACCCATTCGCTGACACCTTGAGCAAGGAACAGGAAACGTTTCTGATGCATTACACTTGATTTTTTGTTGTCGACAGTGAGTACAGGCTCTGATGGGCCGGCTACGATGGCTAGCACGTCTTTTTGTATTGGATTTGGAATCGGCATCACCAGGGCTATGGTCATCTGGAGATTCCATGCCTTCGCTGTCATGTTCGTCGTCATAATAATCATGATGTTGTTCGGATTCGGATTCTCGTTCTCTTTTCAAAGGCATATGACCGTTATCAGTGGCTTGCACCGAATGAACATGGACAAACCCGTTGTTGTGATTTGGTATACTCGTAGATATCTCAGGATGTTTAATATCATGTGCGATGGGACTGGGACCGGAGCCATTACCAGTTCCGGGACGGATTGCATCTGGTACGCCAGGTGGACCCGTTGGGCCAGACATGGGGCTCGGACCTGTTACGCCGGTTGACGGTGTTGAGAGAGGACTAATTGACTGTTGCTGGGAATGCGACACTGGGGACGTTGATCCAGGTCCGTTGACAGCATTACTTGCCATGCTACCAACATCGACCGCACTACTATTATTACCAAATGACATTATCTGATTCTATATTCAAATCTGTTAGTTGTTGAATTTGAATTTGCAAGTATCTCTTCTGTCTAGACATACCTCAATTAGTCAAAGAATCTAGTATAGTGAATATATTTTATTGACAACTACGACTCAAATCATCGGTCTCCTCTATTCGATCCAGTAGACTTTATAATTCTTAATGGGTCAATGCCGGATAAATGTCCGAGTTCTCCAATGCTTGTTGAACGTGAGTAATCAGAAAAAAGTGGGGTTATTTTTCCAACATGCGAAGATCTCGCCGTGCCGGTGGTCGGATAGATGGTTGGCATGATCGGCAGCGTGTCATCTGTCACGCCAACCAATATCACATGTCTAATATGAGATTTTAAGAGGGAGGAATATCTGATGTGAAATTAGGTAGATTTGCCTGAGGGTTCGGTGGTGTTGTCGCATGAAAGAGGCGATATCACATGTAAGGTCTTGCCTACAGCGTCCAATGAACTCAGGCTTGTTAATATTATAGACTACCTGCCTATATATTATGAGTCGACTGTTGATGATGGACATATTTTCTTCAATCTGATTTTATTATCCTTTCATCAGTTATGTTATTTATATACTCCTTGTACTACATGCATACCAGAATACTTGTCTGCTCGCTTGCTGTTTACTCGCTTGTTCTGCTGCTGGCTAAATTAACTAAAGTAGCCACTTTAACCTCCATCAATGGCAGCTGCTACGCCTTCTACATCTCACCCCTGAATTTTTATCTATCATATCAAGTCCTAGATACACACTTCCATCAACCCTTTCCCTTATCAGCCAGCGGCTTCCCTGATAATGCACCCCACATTGGTATCTCATCGACTCATCGATAACGCTATCATTGACAACCAACCTTCTATGATGAGATTCCTTATATGCTTGCCGGCAGAGGCCAGTGACCATTCCTGCACGGCAGACAACGAATGTATTTTGGTTTGCAATGACCGTGTAAGCCGGGACTTTAGTACAGCGAGGAGTACTTCCTTTACTTTGCGTATCATTATTGTCTATTTGAAATATGTATTTGTACACATTAGAGGAGAGTCAACTAGAATATAGCTACCAATATTCTGTACTAGAAACAGCAACCGATAATTGATCACTGTGTCTAGTTCAGATAGATAGATCAATTACCGTCTTTGTGCTACATAAGGCTCACGGAATAAGGGCCTGCCAGGGGTTTGGAGTTTGGAACCTTTTATTTATAGGTTGATTGTTGGATTCAACGTTCTAGGATATGTTTGTGCCTTGCCAGGAAGCTCGTTTACGTCTACTAGAGCAAAGTGAACATATTTTTGTTCTCGACATCAATTACTGCACTTTATTCCAATACCCTCTCTTGGAGATTACCGTACTCTTTCATTTGTCGTTTTAATATCGTCTATTTGAAATTTACAGTATCAAAACCAATTAATACCTGTTATTGCGATTACGATTACGATTACGATTACGTATCATTTATTGTCTGTTTAAATCTACAAGATCAGCGACATTAAGTTATTCATATCAATATATTTATGTTCAATGTTCATAAGCATCCTCCGTTACAAAATCTACCTGTTATTACGATTACGATTACGATTACGTATCATTTATTGTCTGTTTAAATCTACAAGATCAGCGACATTAAGTTGTTCATATCAATATATTTGTGTTCCATATTCATAAGCATCCTCCGTTACTCCGCATTCACGCTAGGAGATCGGGTTTTTACTACCAATCCCGAGTAAATCATTGTTCTGATGGAAACTACCCCGAAGAATTC
>JAJMIG010000245.1:0-13059 GCA_030583365.1 Sugiyamaella japonica | reverse complement strand
AGACGCTGGTTAAAAAGCTGGTTCGGACAATGTCGGAAACAAGATTCACTCAGAGAAATAAAACTGGGTAGAGAATGGGTAAAAGGGAAGAAGAAAAGTAAAAAAGTGGCGATGCGGACACTGTTGTAATTGCATGTAAACAAACGAGAAACGGCTGATCTGAGTTCAGGGCACTGTGGGCTGGCTGGGAGTGGGCTGCAAGCTTGCTGGGAGCTGGCCGGCGGTAGTCAAGGGGTAAGCTGGGGATAACCTGGGGGTATTGTTGGTGCTCTGGGGGTAAACAGGGATCATTCCCCCCCCTGAGTGTTGCAGCCGTATGTCTCGTCTGCGGGCATTGCACGCTCGTTCTCGCGTGCATGCGGTATTGGGCTTAAAGGCCCGATAAATGGCACGTTTTGGTTCAGGGCGAAACCTTACCCCACATGGATCAGCTCGCTTATACTTTATCTTATCTTATCTTATCATTAGCATTGGCGTGAACATTCGGCGATCATGGCACTTGACTGTTCATGGGCAGAAATGTATACTAATACAATATGGCACTCGTATGTATTTATACATGTGTACAGGCTAGGCTTCCACCATAAACATGACGAGTACAAATATGATGTGTACCGCTGCAGCATGCCAAGAATCTTCACGTGTGGCCACATCTTTGACAGAGGGATTTCCTCCGGTAAAAAGTATATCAGAAAGCGAAGAAGAATATCTCAGCCAGCTGATGGATAGACTCGATCGGTGGACGCCTGCCTTTTTTTATCTTCGTAATCAATTATTGCATGTTATTACATAACAATCTCGTGGAGCTCTAAGCTCACTAGGGGGATGTATCTGGACCGGCAGATAGACTTGTCCGGAATGCTCTTGTGGGACATCGGGAGGTTGGGCGGGAGCTGCATCTTACGTGCCTGCTCAACACTTTGACCGCTTTTTGCGGTAGATGCAACCCGTAGACAGCGCTGCTGGTAGAATCGCGTCGTCAGTAAGTCCCAGAGTGGGAATCGAGCTGACTGCCTGCATAGAAATAAGGTGGAAAGTTCCCCTGGATCCCAATCTCCAACGAGCGAAGCGAGCAACGGGTCTGGGCAGCGCCCAGCCGCCGAAGGCAGAGCCCCAAAGTCTAGTCTGTATAATTATTTATTCTAGTACGAGTTCGAATCTCTCTTCGTCTCGAAGCTGATAAGGCACGAACTTGACGGCTCCATCTTTGACAAACTGGACAAACTTGAAACCACACTTTTCAAAAGTCTTTCTGCTGGCAATGTTTCCAGCAAAACAGCTTCCGTAGAAATGGGTAATGCCGTATTGTTCGGCACCCACTTTATACACTAGAGCCTCTAAAGCGGCCGACATGATTCCCTTCTGTCTATATACAGTGTCCAACCAGAATCCGAATAATGCGAATTTAACATCGAGATCTGGATTGGGGATACTTTTATTCAATCCTTCAACCAAATGAGATGGACCGATCCGAATGGCACCTATAAGCGTGGGATTGGTGACCAACCTGCTTCGAATTGCCCAGCTTACAGGATATGGGAATTGGCTATTCTCTGCCGTTTCCTTGGTCAGGTGCTCGACCGCATCCTCGATTCGATAGTTTGCAGTACGAGGACTGCTCAAGTTTGCGGTGATTTCCGTCCTATTAAAAGCTTTGTACAGAGTCTCCGCGTCATCTACAGTTACAGGAGACAGATAGTATTCGTCAAAAAGAGGAATCTCATACGAACTGACCTCGACCATTTTTTAGTTTGGTTTAGTATGGGAACAGGGCTTTGGACCGCAGTATTTATAAATTTGTAGTATGCGCACGGCACCAAATGAGTCAATCTTACGTGATCAGGTGGCTTGAACGACTACAAGTTATACAAATTACTTTGGCGGTGATCTCATGGGGGATCTGGATCACATGGATCAAGAACGAGGAGAATCTTACACGGGCTGCTAAACTGATGAAAGCGATTGGACTCCTAAACCATGCATATCGGTACAACACGGAGTACACCAGTATCGAAGTCGAAGAACCAATCATGCAAGCGTTCATACGAAAGAACTTAGTACCGGACAAACCTACAAATACTAAGTACAAGTACTTCAGGCAGAAGTACCTACGATATCATCGTGATGACCCATAGGTAGGAGGGGGTCCTATCTGACACTGCGGAACAGGAGGACCATTAGAGAGCGGTAAGCTCCACGAGGTTATTATATAAGAATATTTTCCCCTATATAGTAATTGATTACGAAGATAGAAGAAAAAACATCCATCATGATAGTCGTGACAGATGTGATTCAGGCACATCTCCAGCTCTTATGACTCTTACTATGTGAGATTGGTCGAGGAATTGTATCCGATCTTAGAGTCATTCTGTATTTTTCTGTTATTATCTATGATCAAGGCGTTGATATCTATGATAAAGCTTATCGCTTGTTTTAGCTTATCGCTATCACCTTTTGCCGATCTAATCTATTGATCGACAGGTACATAGAGGTAAGGTCTTTTGCTATTTACGGATGTACCCCCCCCTGGAGGCTGTTCATTCCTAATCCTTTGTATCCCATACATCCTCAAACGTTTCCAAGTCGTCATTGACCTCTTCGACCTTTGACTGTCTATGGTTTCCTCGAGTATATGGAGTCCAAGCCGAGATTGTTCCATCAAATGCTCCGGAATAAAATTCCACAAACCCTTCTCTTCGTGCCGTGATGCAGGCAGTTCGAGGCAAAGTGGCATGAGATCCTCGATTCAGTCGCTTCACTAGCTTACCATCAGTCATCCGATACATGAAGATCTCTCCATTATCAGAGGGAAATAACAAATAGGGTTGTTTCAAATCATCCTTTGGAGTCAAGCATGGCATTACAGTCTGGATGTGTCGATTCCGTACGAAGGGACCAAAGTTTATTAGAAGATTTCTTCCTCCAGGCTGGTGGAGCGACCATACTCTTAGCTTTTCATCATTGCCAGTGGAGATTAAATAATCACCGCTATGATTCCATACTAGTCCATTGACCGCGCTACGGTGAGCCCTGCGATATTGAATTGCAGTTTGGTTCTGCTGTTTTTCATTGACCTGTTGCATGTCTAGACTACAAACACAGGCGTTACTCTGTCGAATATCCCATAGCCTAACAGTACCATCCGACCCACCAGATGCAAGTATATTGGCATTTGTTGGTGACCATTTAATAGCCAACACTCGTCCACTGTGAGCACTTAATGTATGTGCTGAAGATGTGGTGCGTAAATCCAGCAGTCTGATTAAAGGGCGGTCGGAAGCAGCAGCCACAAGACAATGGTCGCCTACTATAGACATGTCAATTGAATAAACCCTTGTTTCCAAATCGAAAGAGTAAGCTTCCTCAAGCGTCTGTGAGTCCCAGATCTTGACCCTGCCATCGAATGAAGACGTTACAAACATACCACTATCAAATGGCCACCACACCACAGTCGATACTCCAAACTCGTGGCCTGTTTTACGAGGAATGCTTGCAACGCACTCGATTTTAGGTTCTTCAAAAATATGAGGGGTTGCAAATGACCCAGATGTGTCGTCAATCAACCGTGGTGGTTCTTCCTCCTCATCAGCACATGAATCGAGATCCCATAACAGCACACTAGAATCCGCTCCACCAGAGAGCATGCTGTAAAGGAGTTAGAAACTCACTCTCCGTCCAAATCTGTCTTGGATAACTTACAATCGCCTTTGGACATTATCTATCGACAATGAATTCACGGCTCCAGTATGCTTCACGGGGAAAACTGGAGACCTTCTGAGTCTCAGGGCATCATATAAAAGCTGATTGACAGCATGGCGATATCCATATGGACCCTGTTGACCACCGCTTTCCCTCTGGGCGAGAAGGGCGTTCATTCGTCATTCATCTGGCCTTCAACTTCATAGAAAGTCGTGAAGTGAGTTTGAGCCGCAGACATATCTCGGTGACATCTCCGCTGATCTCATGTCATTAATTCATTAATTCATTAATATAAATAAATACAACAGCTAATCTTCCGCATCTACATCCAGTTCAGGGAAAACCTCCTTCAGAACCATTTCAACCACACTATATACTAAATGTGTATTGAGGATCTGGTTCTGATACATGCCAAACAAGTGTCGGGCAGCATATCTGGAACTGGAGCCTCCAATAACTCGAGCCGATGCCGTATGAATCAACCGTTGAAGAAGAATCATTGCCTCGTGGCGAGTCTTGATCTTATCCGAAGTCGTTCGAATAGGTGAGGGTTGTTTCAAGGTTCCTCCTGGCCAGACTGAGTCGCGCACCATGTGAATACCATCTGTTATCGACTTGACTGACGTCAACGATGACACAAGGTCACGGACTTTTTTTTCAATTGTCCCACCCAACAACTGCTGAATCACCACAACCACTGCTCGACCTCTTAGCCAATTATCCCCGGCATCAACACCAAACACTTGAATGAATAAGTCGCATATGGGCTGAACGAACAAGCTACGACCACTGCTGCCGCCGCTATTCTTAGCTTCTACAACAACTGTAGTCGCAGGGACATCTATTGAGCGCCGGGTGGATGTTGATAATGAGGTCGTACTGTTTAGAGAATACTCATCCGAAGACTCGAAATTCATGTTCGAGTTGGCCAGACTAGGCGAGCCCACAGGTGAATGAGAAGATCCACCGCCACCGCCACCGCCTCCATTGACAGACGCTAAAGAGTCTACTGAAAATGTTTCAGAAGATAAAAACAATCGAAATGCTTTGCTCTGACAAACCTCTGGAATCTTTAGTAGTTCTTTTAGGTATCTCTCCAGGGCAACTCTTCTTGAATCCACTAAAGCCTTTGGCTGGAATTTCAGTAGAACTCGTTTACGAGGAAAATCTAGTTTTCGCACTCGCGGAAATTGCTCTTTTAAATGCTGATGTAGGTCGAAAAACTGACTATACCGACGAGCAACAATCCATCCAGCCGTTTGGTCGCCTTCGCAATCCAGCTTCTGAACCTCGATAATATATAACACATACTCTCCGCCATCTTCCACGCCATGTACATAAGACTGGATCTGAATATCTGATTTACCAAATAAACTGTTTTCGCTTTCCTGTACAATGTATTGCTGTCTTTGTAGCTCCTTCCTCTGAACCTCTCTTTCCAAACTTGCCTGAGACTTTTGTAAAATGCGTAATTGACTCTGGTTATTTGTCAGCTCGGCTTTGTTCACCAGATAGTCCACCACTTCTTCTTGATTATACAAGTTTTCAATATCTTTGGACAAGATTGAGATTGCTTCTGTTAGGCCCAGGTCGCCTGGAGCAGCCAGGTGGACATTTGCACTAATATCATTTGTTTCTGGAGAAAAGTCGTCATCGGCGTTGTCTTCTTCTAGATAACCTTCGTCATCAGAACCAAACAGAGCTTCTCTCTTCCGTCTTCCCGGTTCAGTCTTTTCATCGACTTCTTCTTCTTCTTCTTCTTCTTCGTCTTCAACCAATTCCTTGAGTGTAGCAGATGGTTTCTTCAATTTAGTAGATGTGTCATCAGTGCTTGGTATCGAGCTGACAGAGCCACTCATAATATCCTGAAACGCCTCTTCCACAGCCAATACCACTTTCGTATTCTGAGACCTATCTAAAACAGTGCCAATAGTGGTGTTATTATCGTCAGTGACTGCATCCAATTGCAGATTGTCAATTGTAGATGTGACTCGGTTGATTGGAGGTGGATTAGAGGCCAGGTATTTCAAATACAAGTCTGATTTCTTGAATCTTGGTAGATACCTTGCCTCCATGGTTTTGTAAACTGTATTCTGTGTTGATGATATCGCTTTTCGAGCTTCTTGATATTGCGCAATCGTTGGATCGGCGCTATTGAGAAACTCAGCTACCGCTTGGTCTGCTTCAGGGGTGATTTCTTTGAGTCGGTGATCGTCGTCGACAAAGAACTTGGAATATATTTGAGCAATGTCTTCTTTGCCAGTTCCGTCATCAATGAATAAGAGTCCCCCTTCGTTCACCGTTGAAGACCCGTTTTTATCTTGTTCCACGGGTTCTCCAATCCTAAGTCCTCCCAGTGGATCCTGTTGGACGACATCGCCGCTATGGTCCAAGAGACTGCTTCCTTCGTCTTGTTTCCATAAGCTGTTAACGGTATGCCAAAACTGTAGTAAATCAGTGTGGCGTCTCTGGTCCATGTACTCCATAAAGTACAGCGAACAAGCGGGATCACTTAGCATATCTAATAAGCTGTAATCTTCTTCAGTAGGTTTAATGGACGGTGCAGGTAGCAGAGGTCGTATTTCAGGAGGAGCAAGAGGAGGTGGAGAAGACATTATTGAGTTTCTCAACATTGGCGATGGTGATGCTCTACCCATACTGCTCATTAAAACAGTTCCTCCTGCTGCTGCTGCTGCTGCTGCTGCTACCACAGAGGCAGTTGCTGCGATCTCCGTGTCCTTGGTGGCAGGAGCAACAGGCTCACCCGATAATATGCTGATCTGTTTATCGATGGCTATTTTGGCCTGTTCGAGACGATTGATGAATGCTTTGTCTCTGCTCTCCTTAACAGCTCGTTGTAATTGAACTGATATGTTATATCTTGTTTGTCGAGCCTCTGCCAAAGATTGGCATTTGTATATGTCTCTGATAAACTTGTCGAATTTATACTGGGCAGAGTTCGGGCTGAACCGAAGGCGCAATTCGCTGGGCATTGCGGTAAATTTGGCTCGCTCGGTTCTGGAACCCAGCGTCGTGGACCCTGAGCCCGCGTGTTCATCCAGAGCCTGGCGGAGACGTTTTACTTTATTTTGGTCTTGGATAGTGGATCCCGCTGATCTCACGACAATCTGATTCCAGAAATCCGGATCAGAGCTCATGGTCAATATCGGACTCAGTACTGAATTGGCTATGATCTCGGTCAACAGTTTAGCCACGACTTTCGAGTCCAGTTCTCCGCGGTCGGTGACTTTTGCAAACAAAATAGGCAGTAACTTTTCAGTTCGGCGGTTGAGCCATTTCCGGCGACTGCTTTCGTATTCGAAGTTCTTGCTAAGAAACGGACAAGACGCTGAACCAGTGGCATGGAGCTTGTGACGGTATTCCGACGCTATCTCATAGTCCAGTTCGTGGGATTGCGTCAAATGACCGCCGGAAGATTTCTCTCTAATCCCAGATACCGCTGCTACATAGCGGGAGAAATGATCGGTTATCAGTGGGATAAGCGATCCAACCAAAAAGTCTGCCCATTCGACTGTACTTAGTCGACTGCCCATCTCTTTCATGGCAATGCGCAGCAAATTATCAACCGATGAACTGAACACCTTGTCTCGCGAAAATTTGGAATACCATGACTGAACAAAGTCGCGGTTGATGAGTTCCAGTAGTCCGTCCACCGCATCCGACAGGACAAACGAGTCGGGAAACACCGCGAACGGGATACATTTATCTGATGAGAGACCTAGTAACTCGTTACTCCAATTATTCTCGTGCACAAACGCATAGCTAGGAATCACAATGTCGGCGAAATCATCATCAGGGCTTCGCTGGAGCTCTGGAAGCCATACAATACATGCGACATAGAGGCCGAATGCCAGAAAAAGCCCTACCGACAGTTCGAGAATATGACCAAGAACGCGGGCCAGCAGCACTTTAAGCCCATATCCCAGAATCGCTGCGGCCACTATGCAAAGTGCCAGCACATCCAATGATATTTTTGGCCATTGTTTGATTGCCATTGCCAGTAACTTTCTCGTACTGGCGTTTCTGGATCAATGAGACTGAATGTCCTTTTAGTCGAGCCGTCACGTGCAGTTCGGTGGGGGGGTGGGGGCTCAGCTTTTGGTGGCTGTGCTGCTTGGATTCGTTGCAGAATCGCACAAGCTCAAATAACCCAAATCAGTTGACAATTGTAACATCTGCTTTTGCCATATCTTTCGTTTGCTTACATGTTCTATTTACTTTGATTATTTATTTGCTCACTATCAATTGATCTCCAACTTCATACACTTTATATGTACCAAGTAATTAGCTAACATGCATGGTGGAACTGGTGAAGCCTCTAAGAAACTTCGTTTCTCAGCCACAGGAGCGCCATGGCCGAGTAGATTCGCAATACCCTCCGCCAATTAATGAGACCATGCCCGGATCCCTGACTACCCCTGACATCTACATCTTTCTCCTCATCCTTGACCCACGTGAAAGTCACGTTTTACAGACTTTTCTTCAAAAGGTTTGTCGGCATCCTGTATTCACACGGATGTTCAAAAATCTGCCTCTCGCAAGCAGCAATGCAAGAGAACTGGACGCAATTGGTCTCCTACACGTTATGCGCCTTCACACCAACCATCTTATTTATGTGGCTGGTTGAACAAGGCATAGGGGAATGGATCGTCGACGATCAATTGAGCCGTGGGTGGAGGAGATAAGATCCGTTTCATTGAACCGAAAGAGACCAGTCCTACTGCGGCCGGCCACGAGCGGATACAACTATGTCTCAGTTGTTCTTTTTTGTCCGAGCCTCTATTTGGTACACAGGTGCCTGGGTAATGAATGGTAGGCAAGTCTATAGTATAATCTTAAATCACGGTAAACTCAATTGTGTGTTTTATCATTTCCAATTGCTGTCGTAAATGTCAATGTAATGTCAGATAAACTACGTAGATTAAGTTTGTATAATCATTAAAGTTTGTGAGATCTAAAGATCTGGAAGATCTGGCGCTGTTTCTCCGTTCTGCCGTCAAGGCAACGGTGATATACTCAAGCAACCCAAGCCGGTTGCTATGAATTGACTGATAGACGCTTCTCGTTTGGGGGGGTCTACTTCCCCCCCGCCTTTATCCGGCCGGATTCACTCGTTGTCCGTCACTCAGCGGTCGTTTGCACGGCGAAACCAAAAAGAAAATACTCCATTTCTAAGGAACACTAGGCCAACTATTTGCCTGCAACTGAGGCTAAACGATCCGTGCGGATGCCCCTTCTCTGGGCTGGTTTTTTCTTCTTCTTTCCGAGTTCCTCCTGCACAGATAATATATTACACGACGTAAAGAGTCTCAAATCAATTATGCCATGGCCAATCAATGGGGCCTTACGCGTCGGAAAATGTGGTTCGTGTTCGACGCCCTGAATAAACAACTCTATCAGTGTTGCATCATAATTTAATAGTGCTTCTGTGTCTTTGTTTCCTTGTTTTTTACCGTCGGATAGGTCGTTTAGGTCGTGTACGCCTTGTCACAGAGCAAGATGGACTGGGTAACTTATAAACACAGACTTTTCGTCAATTGCTCCTTACTATGCCCAATCTATTCAGACAGAGTCTTGTCTAAATTTCTTAGAACAACATCAGTCTACTCATAGAGATTACTTTTTTTGGCAATTAAATATACGAGAGAGTATGTAGGGGGTGCACCATTATGCCTACAGATGTTGTGAATGGCCTACTGTACGCTACTTCTTTAGCGACTGGTTGCTGTGTCGGTATACATGCCTCTGCATCGTATGGAAATAGTGTTTGTTGAGATATCCTAATAGATGATGTTGTGGAGAGAATGAGAAGATTCTAACTGTATCTTGACTCTGCCAATACAAGAAAATAGTATATATCTTACTCTATGTAGTCAAGGCTATAGATAGTAGCAAGACAAACATTCTGCCTAACCAACATAGTAATTGGCTCTAGAAGTGGGCACTGAGTGACCAAGCGTTCTACCTGTGTGTGGGCAGTCATAGTCAGAGGTGCTTAAACAACTGCAAGCAGCAACCCACCGTAGCGTGCACCCACGAGGTGCAATGACCTGACATACCTTGTGGGTTCAATGCCATCCATAGTTTTTCCTCTCCTCGTCACCGCAAGCGATCAAAAGAGGGCATTGGGCGTAAATATATCGCGCAATCTTCCGGGTGCCGTGGTCGTGGTCGTGGTCGTGGTCGTCGTCGTGGTCGGGTCGTGGTCGTGGGCGTGGCGCCTCGACTATGTTATCCCAGATCTCCCGCCCTTCCGTGCTTCCAGGATGTGGTAATGACGCAGCGAAACGGCGGTGTCTCGCGCCCTTATAGCCTTGAAAAGTGCTCGGCCGCCCAGACGGCGCGCGCTGTATCGCCACGCCCGGACCTGCTGTGGCCCACCCGTCCCACGCCATCCGCCGCCCGCCCGCCCCGCCCAACGCTACCTTATCGTTCTCTCCCGTCGTACCGTCTCGGTCCATCATCATGACTGTTTGAATCGCCTCCAGCCACTGCTTTCTCCCGCTATCGCTCGCTTGGCACGACTATCCGATAAATGCCCACATTGCTTTTTATCGACATGTAAACAAAATAGGCATTCCTGCTCCTGCATAACATGTAATGTCTGCATAACGTATGTATGCGAGATCTACTTATTTAGATCTGTGCAGCCGCAACAGGAAAAACCAGATAATACCTCCGTGCGACTGCTGCGGACGGAGATTTTGTTGAGCTGGAAAAAAGTATACGTCGTTGTGCTACTAATAATTGTGGAATAGTCTCTATAGGAGATGAGGGGTGATAGTTTTGAAAATAGAGACTGAAGCAGAATAGTCATTGACTTTATTAACATCACATTTGTAATGTAATATTAGTAAACAAATATATAAATAGCTCAGTAAATAAATAGTTTTTCCGTCAATCGTCACCACGGGCAGACGCCTGGCGGGCGCATTCAGTGAACCGCGACGGCCGATACCGCCGAGTCCTGGGTGGGTGTTCCTGTGCCCGCCTGGCAAGAAACGGGATGAAGAGAGGCACCAGCGGCACCAGCCCGCACTACGCCAGATACATACTCTGGGCGTCGGCCTAGTTTCTGTTGTCAATTGCCTATCCAAGCCTGGGGCTTTGGGCCGGGCCTGGGCTTGGAACTGGGTAGTTTTGGTGGTTCTTGGTTGGCTGAACGAGCTTATGGAGTAGCGCGCCGACAATAGGTCCGCAAAAGGCGTTTACGCCCAACTCCGAGCGCCTTTCGTTAGCCGCCAGCACCTTCAATGAAGCCTCCCCGACAATCCCCCACGCCAATGCGCGCCTCTTACTACCAGCCAGCCTCCTTACTTCCCGCCACACATATTACTTTGCAAACGAGAGATTGAATTATTTTTTGACTGCAAACAATCTACACATCAAACGCACATGGTCAGGCCTTCCATTCATTATATCCAAATGATGTCTAATTAAATTAGTGGGCAAACAATCTATGATCGTAAATTCCTTGCCACTTTCGAGGTGCTTTAAAGGAGTGCTGCCCAAAATCCTGTGAAGTTGAAGAGACAGCGGGCAGCAGCCGGGCTTAAATTCCGGGCCAGCCATATATCACGCTGGATTCGGTAATTGTTTCACCGATAGCCACCTTAATTAGGAAGAGGGTTGCATAACACAGCAGGATTATTTATAAATCCACCGTGCAGTTGCTTAACGGCTAAATTGGGCGCACGCTGCCCGAGCCGGATCATCTTTTGCAAACAGACAAACAAAATAATTGGAAAGAATGAGCACCAGTTATGTCCGTAGTGTGTGCGTGTGTACACAACTATGTGAAGCAGAATGAGGGGCGTGTCCGAGGAAAAGGATCTCCGAGAACCTCAATTCATTGTTGACTGATTGCTTTTTCGTTAC
The DNA here is from genome assembly GCA_030583365.1 of Sugiyamaella japonica. Taxonomy (NCBI): domain Eukaryota; kingdom Fungi; phylum Ascomycota; class Dipodascomycetes; order Dipodascales; family Trichomonascaceae; genus Sugiyamaella; species Sugiyamaella japonica. Next base: position 1,461 of record JAJMIG010000245.1, on the reverse strand, counting down.
CAGGAAAAAGATGATAGACTCTGTCTCTCCAAACCACCGCACAGACCGCTCTCCGCCGCCGACTGATACAAACCATTTGTAGATCATCTGCCAAGACAAGATAGTGATAGTAATAGATATAGCTCAGGCTAACTCTCATCCCACCATTAATCAACGACCCACCCTGAAAGTGGTCCTCCCCATACTATAGTAGGTGGAGGAGACATGCTATTTGTTTGCTTTTTAGGGTCTCCCAAAAAAAAAGCACGCCCTAGCTTCGAGGTAGTCTGTCTATTTATTGAAACTGCATCATCAACCGTCAATCCATATCAAAGACATGCTTCCAAACTGGCCCCCTTGTTATCTGCAAGTCTCTTTGTCCAAGGTGGTAACTGGTGCCTGTCCATGCAATATGCATAGCCTTCTAAACCGTCCTAGCTCGGTGATCTTCAGTTGTTTTTTCCGTGACAAATGTTAACGAGTCCACTATGATGTGACGTTTACCTAATTCCAAAAAGTGTTATCGCCCAAGGACCTGACTAGTAGTACTAAGCTGAGCATATATAAAATGAATAACCCGCACCTCGAATTTTTTTGTTCTTTTTTTCTTCTTCCTTTTCTTGATTTTAGTTGGATTCTGTTTCTTCACTCTGTTTGTTCAAATAATAGACTTTCGTTCGACTTCAATCCGTCTTTCGCTTAAAATACCAATTATTCAACAGAAGTCTCCATTCGCTACGAACAAAATAGATCCTCCCCTCAAAAAATGAAGTTCGTTAAAGTCGCTACTGCGATCACCCTGATCACAAGCGCCGTTGCTTTGCAACAGCGTGATCTCGATTACCAACCTGCTTTGCTCTGGAAGAGAGCAAGTGGTTTCAATTCTACCAGTTTCTCCAATACCACCAGTGCTTCTTCAACATCGTCAGTCGTCGCTTCCTCTGAAGTCTCCTCTGCTGTTTCGACCACTGAATCTTCTGCCGCTTCGTCTGCCGCCTCTTCTGCCGTCTCCTCTGGTGCCTCTTCGACTGCTGCTTCTTCTGTCGCCTCTAGCTCTGGAGCTTCGTCTTCTGCTCCTGTGAGCTCTGGCGCTTCCAGCTCTGCTGCAAGTTCAGGAGCTTCATCTGCTCCTGCCAGCTCTGGTGCCTCTTCAGCCGCTTCTTCATCTGCCCCAGCCAGCTCTGGTGCTTCTTCTGCTGCTAGCTCCGGCGCCTCGTCTGCTCCCGCTTCGTCTGGTGCTTCTTCCGCTCCTGCCAGCTCCGGCGCCTCGTCTGCCCCCGCTTCGTCTGGTGCTTCTTCCGCTCCTGCTAGCTCCGGCGCCTCGTCTGCCCCCGCTTCGTCTGGTGCTTCTTCCGCTCCTGCTAGCTCTGGCGCCTCGTCTGCCCCCGCTTCGTCTGGTGCTTCTTCCGCTCCTGCTAGCTCTGGCGCCTCGTCTGCCCCCGCTTCGTCTGGTGCTTCTTCCGCCCCTGCTAGCTCTGGCGC
>JAJMIG010000244.1:0-13097 GCA_030583365.1 Sugiyamaella japonica | reverse complement strand
ATGTAGGGGGAGGTGGAGGGCGGGACAAAACAAAAGAGGGGAGAGGAGCAGAGGAGAAAAGAAGGGGGGTAGGAAGAGCACAAGAAAATGGAACTGGGAGATCGGATATTTATAAATCTGATATTGTTCTACCATAAACTCGCAGGTCACGTTACTCGCGTACCATAGATCAAGATCGCCGTCCATTGATGCATAAATAAACATACGGTTCGGGTCAGCCTTGTCAACAAAAATATACCATATAGGACCGATTCACATTCCACACGCTCCAGGGGTGGACAACCAGTAGTGAGAGGATTTTTTATAAAAGTGAGGCGAGCAGCATTGAAGTTGGAATTATATTGATTAAAGAGTAGGTTAAGAAGACGAGGTGAACGCGAAGAATAAGGATAGCATAGAGTATACAGGAAATACAACTGTGAGATACAACGATACAGCTGTGAGAACAAGAACAATACAGACGAGGTCGAGTAGACGGTCGAGCAGACGAGGTCGAGTAGACGGTCGAGCAGACGAGGTCGAGCTTACAAGATAGAACGACAGTACGACAGAACGCTGCAAACGTACAAACGCTACAAACGCTACAAACTTACAAACGCTACAAACTTACAAACTTACAAACTTACAAACGTACAAACTTACAAACGTACAATCACTACAAACGTACAAACGTACAAACATACAATCACTACAAACGCTACAAACGCTACTCAATTCCTATCATCATAATCAATCCATGGTATATCTACCATTATAATCACCACCATCAACCCTTGCCCGCGATCCACCAATCTGGCAATTTGGGCTTTTCTTTTCATCTTTAATCCCCCCCTTCTTTACCAAATTGGGACATATTCACAATCACCGAAACTACAAGAACGGCAATCTTCCACACCTAAAACGCGTGCCTGTCTAAAGCAAATATGCAACAACCCTTTCCACAACCCTTGCAATCGTCATTCACCTTCCCCAACCCCACTGCTTGTCCAGACGATGAGAAAGTGGAAAATCGGTTCTCTTCATCGTCGGGCGCCGTTGCAAAGTCTGCTTACAATTCCAGACTTGTGAATCAGCAACTCCAACTGAGTCCTCGACGTCAGATTCAAGAAGACGTCAGTGGCTTAAACAGTCTAGTAGGTGCGGCAGCCGTGTTAGCAGGATCTGCTTCTACTTCGACTCGTAATAATAATAATAATTTGGTGCTGCAGTCATCGTCGTCTAGCAAGAACAATACCACCACCACCACCACCACCACTACCAGCACCACCAATCACTCGGGTTCCGAAGAAATCCCGACTCTTTCTCCTCCTTCCTCTTCATCATCGTCATCTTCCCGTGGAGCCAGTCCTGCGCCTCCAGATACAAGTGCATTCAAAATCACCATTGGTGTAGCTACCCGCAATCGAAATCATAGTCGTAATTCCAGTAGCAGTCATCATCATCAACAGTCTTGTTCACCCAGAGGTGGTGACCGGGACGGTGCTGACGAAGACGGTGATTCGTCTATGACTGACTCTGGATCAAGTAGCATGGGAACTATAACTGAAACAACAGTGCGAGGTTCATCTATGACCGATGATTTGAAATCGGGCGACACGAGTCGGTTGGGCTCTGGATCCCATCATTTGGAATTGGCCTCCTCGGATAGTGCTAGTGCTCCATCTCATCGGGCCAGCCAACCAGATCCTGCTCTGGTTTCTTTACTTGGACCCAGTACCAGTTGGAACTACTCTGAAAAATCTCTAATCCAAGCTCTTCAATTGAAAGCTGAGCAGGAGAGAACCAAACAAGAATTCTACAGATTGGAGATCTGGCATCGAAGTCTGGAGCTGATCAAGGACGCAATTGCATACAGTGTGCCTCCCAGCTCCATTCCCGTGCTATTCCAGTCTATAAATGGCACAGTCAATCCGGGCTCTATTCCTGCCAGTATAGCCGCCGCCGCTGCTGCTGGTGGTGGTGATTCGATTCCAGCAGCAGCAGCAGCAGCATCATCATCCAGACCTGTTTCTCAACAATCATCTGCTGCTGCTGCCGCTGCTGCTGCCGCCGCCGCTGCTGCGTCTGTTGGTAGTGTATCCGTGGAAACATCGCCTAAACATGAACATAGTCATCTTTCTTCATCGTCATTGTCATCCTCGTCGTCTATCAAGTTGAAAGACAGTCGATCTGCTTTGGCATCTGCCATTAGTTTGGGCGATAGAGAAAGATTCCCCTCTCCTACTGCGGCCGCCGCCAGTGGTGGCAGTCATCAGAGAAACTTATCATTACCCCCTCAAGTGGGTGGTGTGGAGTATCATCAGCACCCTGCGCGTCAACCATCTCAACAACAGCAACAGCAGCTTAGCCCCCAACAACAACCAGCTGTTATTGGAACAAACCCATTCAGACCTGGCCATGCTCATCACGCTTCGTTATCAGCCATTCCTACCTATGCTTCACCTGGTCGATACCCAGGAGGCGCCAGAGCATCATGGCAAGCTGGAGTAAATACTGGACCAGTTTTCCCTCCTCCAGTACAACCCACCACGGTTATACCTACATCACCTTCGTCATCTCTTCAGCATATTACTTTCCATCATTGGACACCCAATCAAGGCAAAGGAGGAGCTCCCGGTGGACCAGGATCCGCCACGTCTTCCTCATCTAACCAATCGACATCTCCCAAAAAGGATCCTATTGACGAACAACAACTAAAACGAAGGAGATCCATCACTGATAGGCCTGGGTCGCCTCCCAACCGAGGTAGCAACACTTCGAGCCCAGCGTTATCGGCCGCCGTGGCCCATTCGAGCATCAGAAAACGCACAGGCATGGGTCATGCTCGTCATCGATCTGAAGCATCTGTTCTACGAGGAGGAGCAGGTGATAGTAGTATGCAAACGGCTCGTCCTTGGTCAGCGTCTCAACCAAGTTCGAGTTTCTCGCGATTCCACCCAACTCCCACTGCCACCACCAGTGCCACGACAACGTCGACGACGACGCCAATTGCCGAACAGCATTCGGGAGTAAATGTTCTTGCCAGTGTTGCGGCGGCCGAGTCTGATCGTCAACAGAGCGAAAAGGCTCGTGACGAGCGATTTGTCAGTCCTCAGACTGAAGAACGAGAACGAGCAAGAAAACATAATGTGGATTTCATGATTACGCAGCATGCTCCTCCAGCTGATCAAGCTTAGGATATTTATTCCCCTTATTCCCCAATTCCGTTTAGTTAAGCATAAAGAAAGAAACAAAAAAATGCAAAACATTATGTATTTATGAAATATAATGAAATAGAGAAAAACTTTCATACAAAAATGCAAATTATGTATTATGTATTTATGAATATAATGAAATTGAGAAAACTCTCATAGTACATCTACATGACAGACTGGCCGGTTCTATCATAAAGTAAACTCCTCTTGATAAAATCTAAACCCTTTGGATTCCGCCCATCCTTTAGTATCGTGAACCAGTTTATGGGATCCTGCTGATATCACCCATCCACCTCTTCTAGACTCTGGGCTGATGGTGAGCAATTGGTCTACACAACAACAATCATCTGCGTCGATGGAGATACCACACAGCCATGCTTGCAACCGGATATTGAGCACCGGCCGACTGTTGAACATGGCCTGGGCATATTCATCTCGAATATCAATGTATCTTGGCTTGGATCGATTGGATGGCTTCATATGACGATGGTGATGAATAGGGTCAATCACATGCTCGGAAGTATATCTTGTAATTTTCGGCCGACTAGCAGGAATCAGACGATCTCGTTCACTACTACAACTTGAGGATGTTATGACCAAATTAGTGGGCTCTCCGCCACTCAAAGTACTACTGTCGGTAACCGATTGAGCATCGTCATCCTCATCACCTGTGTCATAAGTATCATCGTCATTTTGGTAATCATCTATTCCGTGATGCCCATCATCATACGCTCTTTCCACATTCTGTTCAATCTGAGGAGTATCCATACAACACAGATCATCAACAGCAATATCAAGATATTCGTCATCATTGAGTTCTTTATACAATTGTGCTTCCAGCAACGACGCGGTGCTTAGACGACGTTTCAATCGGCTTTCTCGAGTGAAATAGATCTCCACTTTACCGTCTACAACTGCATCATGGAGACCGATCGACTTCAAAACCAACGCATCCTGAGGGTCTCTAACCGCCCATAGCAGTTTGACCTCTACGCCCAGGCTTTCCAGATGTCTAAACACAGGCGCCGCAAATGCAATACCCGATCCTCCTACAACAAACAGTGCTCGGCGTATCTGTCCACCCTTTGCACCATCCAAAAATTGCGTAGAAACCGATCGAAAGATATTGGATAATGAATATGTTTGTCTCAATTTGATAGAGTATCTTGACTTGCGCACTACCAGCTGAAGATATGGCTCATCAGGCATTGAGGCCACCGTGTATGGATGCGAAGCCTGGAACCAGGTACTTGGCCAGTATAAAGAATTTGACAGTCGGATATGTGATCCGGGTACGAAATTCGCCGATGCCAGTCGTCGTGGTAGCCTGGCTTTTGGGATCGTGACCAAATACAGGGTGGGTGAAATAAACTGTACTAAAAGAGTTGTGTGAGCAGATTGGAAAAACCGGTACAGACCTTGGCCCGCCAAGGTACCAACACATAGGCCCATATATGCATTTGCAGGTGGAGTAGAGTGCCACCAAATCATGGCCACCGTCATCCATGCCGAAGCATAGTGAATGCCATAAAACAGTCTGTAGAACCGTCTTCTTAGAGGATGAAGAGATGTCAAGGCTATTAAGACAAACAGCGTGATGGCAGCAATTCCAGAAAGATTATTACTGCTAAGCAACTTTCGTAACTTGCCGGTTACAGCATAAATATACGTGTATAGTATTGCGTGGCCCAATATTAGCAATACAATGACTCGTCCTAGCCATTTGTGAAATGGTAATAGTTGTAGATAGAAAGCTTCTGGAAATGGAAACGGTCTCAAAGTAAGAAAATATAAAGGAGGCATGAGCGCCACCGTGACTCTACCAAGTCTTTTGGCGAGAAATGTCAGATCCTGATAACATTCAGAGAATACTAGATACGATAATCCCACCGACCAGGCAATAAGAGTTAATGGTAACCAATAAGTCTGTCTTATCAAATAGGCGTTTCTAGCCAGGGACCGGACTCGTGACGACTGTCGTTTGCTCAACCGCCGGGAAGCAACAGGAGCCAATAAATGAAACAATGCAAACAGAACAATCAAGCCCGTAGCAGCTATAAAAGTCCTTTGACCATATTCGGCCGTAATGGCGGTTCGAAATCGTTTGATCTCGGCCGGTACGCTTGGGTATACTTTCCACATCAAGAGATCGTATAAATAATATAGAGCTCGTCCTCGTCTTTCCCAACTAATGGTGGTTCATATTACCCAGACATTAAAAAATGACAACTCGATTGATAAGATCAGATTCGCATATCCCATGAGGTGCGAAGTCGGTTATTTAAATAGCTTGCACCGCAACCCCCGCGCTGGCGACAAAAAATAATAATCTTAATCTACCTTGGTACTTGCTCTCCAGCTTACCTAACAAATTGAATGCTGAGCTTGTATATTTATGTATGATCCAGCTAACTGCATGCAGACCCAATGCACCTGATGAGCGAGCTGCGCGGCTTGAGCTCGCAAGAATATGCCTATTCGGGAGTTATCTGATCTAGCGCCGTGCGCCATGCGGGTGTTTACTTGCAAGGATAAAAAATATCCGATAAGCCTGTGGCCGAATTACGTGATTTGCTTGGTTGGTGGGTGGTTGGCTTCGGGATCCGAAGCATGCCCGCAGGGTAGTAGTAGTTTGTACGAGTCATACAGGGTCTACTTACTGTACCCTACTCACCGTTAGGGAAAATGTAACTTGGCCGTGTAAACGAAAAGAGCGTAATAACGCAAGAACTTATCCTGTTAAAGGACCGTAGCATGAGTGGCAGCGGAAGAGAGCGAAGAGCAGAGCTCGAGCAGCGGAAGAAGGACGCGTCTCGTACCCGAACTATACAATACCACTTGAGTTGGTTCAAGTCAAGCGAGTATGGACGAGTATCGTTCTCACAATGTTAGACAGACTATTGTACCGCCGTCCAAGCCGGATCCAATGGCTCAAGATTATAGGACGGTACCCGGTTTGTCAGAGACTGAAAGACAGCTGCTAATTGAATATCAGGCCCTGGCAGCCAATCTGTCCGAGGTAAGAGATGCCCATAACAAGTTGACATTTGACGTTCACACTAACACAGGTAGCTATCGCAGCTAATTTCAAAGCTTGCTTCGAGTCCTACTTCTGCAGCACTCGACACTTTGCAAGCGTTAGAGTCAAAGACCTCGCTTGTATTCACGCTCCTAAAAGCATCTGTGTATAGTGTTTTTGTGCAGAATGAGCAGCTTGTAGAGGGTACGACAGAAGAGAGTGACCGAGATGTTTCCATGGGCGACGAAGGTGCTCAGTACAGTGAAAGAAGCTATTACTATTAGTGACGACAGCAAGCTATTACGATTGATGACCTAGTGTTTACGGTCTGACGATTTCAGCGTCCCAGACTGATCTGTCTGTGCTCACTGGCTTGACGATAGAATAGATTATCTATCGTCCTCGTTGCTCCAGGCTCGATTTGCTGTTCCTGACATTGGAAACACTCGCTGCACCTCGTCGATACCTCGCTGCACCTCGTCGGTATCTCGCAGTTCCTGCTATTGCCAACTGCCATTTATAATCAATCGACATGACCTCTCTCGTAACCTGATATAAATATTGATTAATATGAACCGCCCCTCCAGCACTACCCCTCCTCCACCCCTGTTTATGCCCCTCATCCCCACACAGGCCCTTGCCCAGCAGTGAATTTTCACACGCATAAACAGGAACCCCTCGAAGCGGACCCTGGATCCAGATCCACAATGCGATCAATGATTGTTCTTCCTCACTCCGCCCTGCTTGGGCGGCGCGTACTGACCGGGCCCCTACGACGCCCACCCGCCATCCGGCTCTGTGCCCGGTTCAACTCCAGCTCGCCGGACCCAATCGCGCGCTACCGCAAGCAGTTGGAGCAGAAGGCCCAGGCGTAAGTTTCCCCACGGCTCTGCCTCCCGCGGCCGGGCGCTGCCCGGACCCGTTGTGCTCGCTGCGCTCGCTGTCTACGGTTCACTGCCCTCGAGCGCAGCTCGAGCAACGGGTCCGGGCAGCGCCCGGCCGCCGGAGGCGTCACCCCCCCAGGTACTAACGGTCTAGCGAGGGAGTGGGGTCCATTGAGGAGCTGAAGGCGAAGCTGAAGGACGAGATTGAGGAGAAGAAGAGGAAGTTGAATGAGATAGATCCGCTGAAGCTGCTACAGGAGCAAGAGGGCGGGGCGAAGCGGGGCCCGGAGGAGGTGGAGGCGGCCGCGAAACAGAGAGGACCTCTGCCGCCGCCGCTGCCGAAGGCCGATATCAAGGAGCTCAAGTCGTTTGTGGACACGGAGAAGTTGCGGTTGCACGACTCGAAGGAGATCGAGCTGATCTGGAAAGCGCGGTTCGCGGCCAAGGAGCGGGCGCTGTGTGGTGCCCTCAATGGAGTGACGTTTAGTCTGATATATCGAAACGCACGCAAGTACCCGACTTTCGTGCTCCCGCTGCCTCATGAGGGAGAGGGCGTAGAGCTGCATTTCGCGCAGTGGTCGTTTGTCGGGCCGTATACGATCCATTGTATGATGACGACGCTGGCCGAGTATAAATTGCATCAGGAGTTTGCGCGCCCACACACCACACTCATGTTCCATAGCGATCTGCTGGCCGATAAGGAGCTGGTGCTGATGAACGGGTCTGTCGAAAAGGACTCGTCTGTACGTCTCGACGAGGCGATTCTGCTGTCGCTGATTCTGCAGAGATTCTACAGCGCTCACCACACCACCTCGTCCGGGGCCAGAAAGCTCGCGCTCCTAGAATCCTTCAACCAGGGCGACTCGTCCCAGTTCTCGGTCGACGCGCTGATCGCCGAGACCGAAACCCTAGACTAGTACGCCCCTGTACGTGCCTGTAAATAGTCCATTCAATTCCACCCCCTGACCGCTTATCAGTAGTCTATTGCAAAAGATAAGCATATCTTGCATATGCAGGGACTGGCCTTGGCGTGCATGTATGCATCTTTATCTATAACCTTAATTTCTCGCGCTGGTGAGCTGGTGACCCCCTGGTTTTCGCCTCCGGCGGCTGGGCTCTGCCCAGACCCGTGGCTCGCTTCGCTCGATGGAAGAATGCATTATTAATGTATATGTGTTATATGTAATATAATATGGCAAAACAAGCTAAAAGTTCTGAGCAGGATTGTTGATGACAGTGGTGTGGTACTGGTCGACGTTGGCCCGGAACACGTTGGCATCGTCGTCGAAACTGGCCTTGTCTTGTCCATCGGGAGACGGATGCCTGAGCTTCTTTTTGCCCCAGATCTTCCAGCCCACAAACGCCAGGCCCACAACCAGCACCGCGCCTACAACACCAACAACAGTGCCTACAATGACTGGAGTGTGATTGGTAGACTTGTGGGTCGGTGTAGTGGTAGCAGCGGATGAGCTGGCGCTGGTCTTCGTAGCAGACGAGCTGGTGGATGTCGTCTGTGACGACGTCACCGTGAAAGTAGACGTCGAGTCAGATTCAGTACGGGTGATCGTACGAATGACAATCGACGTCGACGGTCCATTATTGGCGGTAGACGAAGCGCCGGGTGACGACGACGACGACTCGTCATCATCAGAGCTCGACGACGCTCCATTGGTGGTAGCAGCCGGCGATGCCGAAGAAGTGTCCTCATCGTCATCAGCAGATGAAGACGACGGGGTTGGAGAAGTGGATGTCGAATGCTCGGTAGATGAATGGTCTTCAGACGTCGAGGTAGGACCAGAAGTCGACGATGGAGAGGGGGATGGCGAGGCGGACGTCGAGGAAGTGGTGGTAGTGGTTGACGGAGACGCCGAAGTCTGCAGAGTAGAACTAGGAGAAGTAGTGGTGGTGGTTGTGGTGGAAGGAGATGGAGATGGCGAAGAAGAAGGTGAGGCCGACGTCGACGGGGAACTGGATGACAAAGACGACGACGAGTTGGTGCTGGAGCCGTCAAACTGACGGGCCTGGATGTTAAGGGGGTCATTAAGAGGTTCGACAAGAGGGTCGACAAGGGGGTCGGTAAGGGGGTCGGTAAGGGGGTCGGTAAGGGAGTGACTGAGTGCGTCGTCTTCACTAACAGCGTTGACACCATCGTCTGATTCCAACTCGTCAAGCGGATCATGGTCTGAAGCCGTCAGATCATCCTCAGATGCTAGAAGTAATAAAGGAGACCCCGCAACTGCCGACGGCATCTTATAAACTACCGAAGTCTCGGTAGCGGTTATGTGAATGGTTCTGTCAACGACGTCGGTGGACGTGGGCTCGTCCTTGACATCAACCGAGCTCACGCTCACAGCAGTGGCACTGGCATTACTGAGTGCAAGCAACGAAACCGCCAGTGAGAAAAAGGATCCTGATTTCATATTAGGGTAAAGTGCAAATGTCAAATCAAATGTCTGTCAAGGCAACCGACAACAGTTAAAGAAGATGGTTCAGTGTCGTCTGAATCGTGCCAAGCTCAAACTCAATATAATCGAATGGCAAATGGATACGTGAAAACGAACTTGGGGCGAAAATGGTGATGCGATGCGAAGTGTTGGTGATATTTGTATCAGCCTAAGAAGGAGCGTAATCGTATGAACTCTAGTAGAGCACCACAGAAAATTTGTCGAGCCCTTGAATCCAAAGTGGAAAGTTTTTTCTAGTCAAGTGTGTCTCGTATTTCACGGAAGAAAAGGGAAGTCGGCGTGAAAAAGAAAGAAATAATTGAAATATCGCAAAAAGAAACCAGTGAGGCAGCAGAATTCGCACTCGGACGTTTTCTCTGCGCTGGGCAAGGCTACCCCCCGCTGCGGGACGCCGCGGCTGTGACACCCCCTCCACCCCGCTGGTGCGCCAGGGACCCAGACTCGGAGGTTCCACCGCTGCTGGAGGTCTGACAGGCTCTGCCTCCGGCGGCTGGGCGCTGCCCAGACCCGTGGCTCGCTTCGCTCGTGGCTGGGCTCGCAGACCGCGTGTCAAGCCGGTGGTGACAGGGCCTCGAGCCATGTGCAAAGAGTTTAGAGACCCTCCCAATGCCAGCCGTGGGGCACCCCTCCCCCCCACCACAGCCCACTACGACTTCTACTACCCCTTATTTACCCCTATTGCTGTTACTACTATCTATCTGTTTATCCACTTGCTTTCCGCCTGATGGCCAAACACCCTCTCGCCCACAAATACTAACCTAGCTGACTTAGCCTTTTCTTCAGGAGTCTTTAAATGCATGTCTACTACAAGTACAAGCCGACCAACCTGTCCTGGCGGAAACCATTAGTGGTTTAGACTACTTTCACAACCACTAGAACGTGAAAACCTTGTCTATCAAATGACCTGGCTCATAAATGGCCGGGTCTATTCTTGGAAATCTGGGGACAATAGTACCATCGATAGCAGACCGATCGTCTGAGCCTCGTTGGCGATCCGTCAGCGAGCGAGGCCTTGTCCTCAGCGGCCGTTCCGGATCTCTCGCTGGCGCGAAAGCCCAGAATATGTCGTGGACATGTGTTTTCGAGCTTAATAGAGCCTATAATTAGCACATTCCACTGCATCGACAGGCGCAGATCGCCGTTCAATCTATGCAGGATATATTTTTAGGTTGGAAACGAGAATCCAGGGACTTCATCCTGCACAGCTTGACTGTGATCCGGGCGCAGTTGTATCACGAGGGAGGGACATGCCAACCGAGACAGCGTTGCAGCACAGGTCGATAGTGCAGTTCGTGAGGACGGGTTCATTCTCCGAGATATGCAGGGAGCTGGGTTCGCTGGTTCTCCTGGTATTCCCTCGGCTCGCTCCCACAGGCGAAGAGCACCCCAGCTCATCCGTGACCCACGAACCTCGAGCGAAGCTCGAGCAACGGGTCTGGGCAGCGCCCAGCCGCCGGAGGCCGACCCGTGGACCGACGACCGCTGGCCCCTGACCCCAGGACCCAGGACCCAGGACACTCCCGCCGGCGCGGATAAATCAGTCATCGAGGAGGACCCTGACGCAGATGACGGATTATATCTTTTAGTAATCACAGGAAGGGTGATTTGGCCGGTGGTCAAGTGGGTGCTGTTCGTTTTTTGGTGCCATGAGTAGAGAGATGGAGATGGCGAAGCTGGAGGCGCTGGGTGCGGTGCCGTCGGTGGTGCCGTCGGTGGTGCCGTCGGGGGAGGGGTCGGGGGTACCCAGGTATGCGATTCTGGATCAGATGCCATCTTTGCAGCACCAGATGGTTTTTGCAGCTTCCGGTGTAACAGCGGCACTGGCCAGTTTGCCAATAGAGGCGGTGGCCACCCGTGTGGCGACGCCAAAGTTCCAGACGCAGACGTTCCTGAAACAGCACTCGGTGCCACATGTTTCGAGGATGATCCTACGGTTCTGGACGTTTGACATCGCCTTCAGCGAGACCCAGAAATGGCCCGTTCCCATGTGGATGAAAACGAGCCTGGCAGGCGCCACAGGCGGGCTTGTAGAGTCGGCGTCCTATACCTTTCTTTACCAGCGGCAGAGACCTACTCTTCAAGTGGCCAAAACACTAGCCAGTCACTCAGGACGCATGCTGGTGGGATTTGCTACATTCACGTACCTCGCCACCCGCACTGGTGACAAGATCCCTCCCACTCCCTACTGGTACTGCTGGGCCCTGGGTGCCACTGCCGGCGGAGTTTCCAGCTCCATTGTCGGAGCCATAGAAGGCATCCGCGGAACCAACCTGCTCGCACATGTGGTCAAAAGCATGTTTCTCGTGGGCACCGTCATCTCCGTACAGGTGACCAGTGCTACCCAGTACGTAGCCCTTCTCTGAGAACAGTGCATTTCAAAATAGACACAGACATAAATGATCGTCGCGGGCATTGCCCAACCCGTGCATACAATGCACCCCTGAAAAACCGTTGTGGCGCGCCGTTGTGAGGGGCACAGCGCACGTCCGGTGGCTGGGCCCTGCCCAGACCCGTCTGCTCCGCTTCGCGGAGTGCGGGGACCGTGTGGCACGTCGCCTCTCGAGCGCAGCTCGAGCCCCGGGTCCGGGCAGCGCCCGGCCGACGGAGGCACAGTGCCGCTTCCCGCATAGTCTGCTTCCTTTATAGTACATAGATAGCGTGCCGCCCACGTCGTGTCGTGCGCCCTAGAGCTCTTCCGCGACAATGGACATGATCATGGCGTACAGGTAGTAGAAGAACAGCAGCAGGTGGAAGCCCAGCTTGACGAACGCCTCGCGCTTGTGCTTGCTCACGGTGCGGAAGATCTCCGTGGCGTCCAGCAGGTACGTCCTGGTCACGAGCTTGCGCCCGTTGTACGCCAGCAGCGGCACGTTCAGCAGGAACGAGAACCATTTGCCGGTGAACAGCATCAGCAGCGACACGAACGCATGAAGCGCGGCCTCGGGGATGATATACTGGAATTGCCGTTAGTACGCGCTCTCGCTCGCTCTCCAGGGGGACCGGGGTTCGCCTCCGGCGGCTGGGCGCTGCCCAGACCCGTTGCTCCGCTTCGCGGAGTACCACACGATTCCACGCACTCCGCGAAGCGGAGCAACGGGTCTGGGCAGCGCCCAGCCGCCGGAGGCAGCGACACGCACCATATTGAGCTTGTTGCAAAGATCCACAGGGTTGATGTAGTCGGCCTCGAGATCAGAGTACATGACGGCGAAGAACACCTGGAGAAACAGGTTCGCGCCGTTCAGGAAGACTGCGGCCAGATAGAGAAACATCGCAAAGTCGGCGCCTGGGCGGAAGAAGGCGGAGCTGGGGAGACGGAGTTTGTAGACGGGTTGCAGGATCGCTTCAGATCAGTGAGGGGTGGTCGCACTTTTCTTCACCACTGCAGACGCGGCTGTGCGGTGCCGAGCCCTAACATCGGTTAATTACCCCTGAGGCTGGTGAGGCTGGTGGGGTTGGTGGGGTCGGTGGGTTTTCCGAGTGAAATAGGAATGGAGTAGTAGGTGGAGGGGTGGGCGGAGGAGTGGGTGGAGTAGTG
>JAJMIG010000243.1:0-13115 GCA_030583365.1 Sugiyamaella japonica | reverse complement strand
CGCGGAGGGCCAGGGCACCCGCGAGGTTACGAGTGTACACCTCCGTTGGCAGATGTGTGGAACTGATTGTGGACGAGAACCACAGCATCGCTCACACATCTGCCAACGGAGGTGTACACTCGTAACCTCGCGGGTGCCCTGGCCCTCCGCGAAGCGGAGCAACGGGTCTGGGCAGCGCCCAGCCGCCGGAGGCAGACCCAGGGGCCTCGCGCTCCCAGCTGGCCAGGCCCAGTGCGCCCTCCGCGAAGCGGAGCCACGGGTCTGGGCAGCGCCCAGCCGCCGGAGGCAGAGCCCGGGGAGCAGTACGGTGGTACAGGGGTGTTTTTATACAAGTCTGGTGGAGTCTGGAATGCCTGCGCAGCTGATGCCTCTGGAGGCGAGGAGGGTGCGGAGGTTTGCGTTTTGTTTGACGAGGAAGGCCATGTGGTCGTAGACGGCGGCGAGGACGATGGATTTGGAGGTGGCGGCGCGCATGGCGGTGGACTGGGACAGGGCCGGCACGAGGCGGTAGAGGTGGTCGAAATGATGCTTGATGAGGTCTCGGCGGCGGCGCTCGGAGGACATGTGGTTGCGGCGTTTCTGGTCCTCGGAGAGCTGCTGACGGCGCTTTTTGCGGGCCTTGGAGTTGTCGTCGGACGGGGACACGGACGGGGATCCCGCAGATAGGGCGGGGATTGTTGTGGTGCCGGAGGTCGGGGTTGCAGTGGCGGCGGCAGTTCTCGTGGACGTGGAATTGGTGCTGTTTACAGAGTTGAAGGAGGAGGTCGTGGGTATGTTAGCATAGTCGGGCGGCGTAGGTTTGGGCTGGAACCGGAGTGGGGAGCGGGGGCGAGGCAGACCAGTAGGGCCCGGGGGTTGGGGCCGGATCTCCTGCCGTGGGTATTGTAGTTCCTGTTGTAGTTGAGGGTCGTGTAGGAGCACGGTTCGCGGGTTATAAGGAGGTGCGGATGATGATGAGGCGGAGGAGGAGAAAGGAGAAAAAGGGTCTGGTCGGGGTTGAATGGGCACGGGGCTGGGAAGTGTCGTATATGGTTGGAGTGGAGGTAGATATGTGAACTGAGGAGGGTTTGTAGATGAGGAGGCAGAGCCAGAAGAGGACGAGGGACGCGTTTGCAGGAAATGCGGCGGGGGTAATGGGTCGCCCTGTTTCCACACAAAGCCGGTGTGAAGATGGTTGTCGCCAGACGGTACACTGGCATGCGACTGGAGGGGCTTTAATGAGAGGCCGTAAGCATGGCCGTCAGTGGATTCAGGGTTGACGGTGGGCACGGCAGCCGGGTAGGCTGTCTCCGACGGCGGGGCGCTGCCCAGACCCGTTGCTCGCTTCGCTCGAGGCACACCCCCCGACAGTGAGGCAGTAGGAAGTTCGGCAGTTAGCGCAGGAGCAGCCACACGAGGTGCAAGTACAGCCAGAGGGCTACTTTCTCCGTGATCGTGTCCACGTTCGTGATTGTGACCGTTCTCCGGCTCTCCTTGCCGCGTCACACTCGTGTCATTTCCCATAGTATTCTCAGCGCTCTCGTCCCACTCGCTTAACTGCGGCTGCGGCAGCCCTTCATTCAGTTTCGGATCAAACAGAAAGTTCGGGTCCTGGAGCATGTTTTCCAAAAAGATTGCAAACGCCGACGACTCCTGCTCGTTCAGCAGTGGCTGCGCCAGCGTTTGCGTGTGAGCATGTGTATGTTTCCGCTTAACTTTTGAACCTGACTCGAGCTCGCCACGACTGTCTTGTCTTACCGACTCCGTCGTCAGCACTTGTTCCCCTTCGTCGTCGTCGTCTTCTTCGCCCTCGTCGTGGTTTCCGTCTTCGCTGCCGTAGGCTATCGTCCTCGTCTCATCTCGCCGCTTACCAACTCCCAGCTGGATTAAATCCGACGAGAAGAACGAGAACGCAGCATCAAAGTCAGTGGGAAACTGCACTTCTTCGTCCCGGAACTCGCTCGCGTGCATTCGGCCGGCTATTCTTGTCTTATCTCTTCTCACTTCTCACGTCACCGCCAAAAATAAAATACACACACACTAGATCCGCCACGGGCACTCGTGCACCCCGGATCGTCTTATAATCTCTCTCCAGCGATGACCACTGAACCTGTCACTTCTGTTCCTGGCCTAAATCGATTCTGGCATGTGAACCTGGCAAACGTCGCACACCATTTGGCATGTGAACATGTCCCCCTCCCTCCCCGCCAGCCGTGCACGGAGTCCGCCCACCGGGACCGTCCCCTGGGCCTGGGGCAACGCCTCCGGCGGCTGGGCGCTGCCCAGACCCGTTGCTCCGCTTCGCGGAGACTCTGGGGCAGTCGTGGCCAGGCTGGGAGCAGGAGGGGCGTGCGCTTTACTCTACGCACCAGTCATCGTCTATCTGAAATCTGATTATACACAATTGATAGTTCATATTAAATATTAGTATGCGATATTCACGCCGGTGGACTGCGCTTTGACTTCCAATCCCGAGCAGATCACGAATAGTGTAATGAGTACTGCTCCGAAGTGGAGCGTGAGCACACGGTAAGGGGCACCTGAGCCTCCGCGAAGCGGAGCTACGGGTCTGGGCAGCGCCCAGCCGCCGGAGGCGTTACCCCGGCCCCCGGGCCCGGGAGGTTGGTTTTCTCCGCGAAGCGGAGCGACGGGTCTGGGCAGCGCCCAGCCGCCGGAGGCAGATCCAGGGGGCGTGGACGCAGGCGTGCAGGGGGATGGAACAGTGGGTCGCAGGAGCATATGCAGAGAAGGTTGGCGCCGGAACGGCTGGGAGGGAGATCGCAGGCGTAGCGTGAGATAGAGAGCGAGATAGAGAGTGAGATAGGAAGCGAGAGAGACAGACAAGCACAATTGAAGTTTGAGAGAGAAGAGTGTAGGATGGTGGTGCGACATCGGTCTAAAGGCAAGAATAGCGAGTCTACGGAAGAGGGCGAGGGGGAGCCGGAAGAGGTGGTGCGGGCGGCCGGGGAGATTGACGGCGACGAGACGGGTCTGAGCACGGGCAGTCTAGTCAAGGAACAGGGGGTGATAGAGGGGGTGATAGAGGGGGTGGTAGAGGGGGTGGTAGAGGGGGCGGAAGGGGAAGAAGGGGTGGTGGAGCAAGAGAGCGTGGAAGGGGAGGTCGTGGAAGATGAAGGGAGCTTGAAACACCGCCGACATAAACATAAACATCATAAGCACGAGACGGACGGCGGGCGCAAATCTGCCAAACAGTGGGCGCTCACTCAGTCCAGGCGGTTTGTGTTTGTTCTGGGAACACTTCTTGGGGTGTGTATTGCCGGATATATGGCGCAATCTCAGGAGTTGGTGTCGATGGATCTACTGACGGATATCTCGTTTGACCAGCTGGTGTCTGATTTCCGAGACATGCTACCAGCCAGCGTGCTCAGGGAAGCGTCGGATATCGAGAAAGATCATAATATTGCATTGTCCGAGTCGTTTGCGGTGGGGAATCAACTCATCAGAGAAGGGCTTTCTACCAAACATCCAGTGGTTCTAATTCCAGGCGTGATCTCCACGGGTCTCGAGAGCTGGGGGTTAGAAGGCACTGAAGAGTGTCCTAGCCAGCCGTATTTCCGCAAGCGTCTTTGGGGAAGTTGGCATATGCTGAGATCCATGCTATTGGATACCAATTGCTGGCTGAAACATGTGATGTTGGATCCAGAAACCGGCCTGGATCCTCCTCATTTCAAACTGCGGGCTGCTCAGGGCATGGAGGCGGCCGATTTCTTTGTTGCCGGGTACTGGATCTGGAACAAGATTCTAGAGAATCTGGCGGCGCTGGGCTATGATGTCAATACCATGACGGTGGCGTCGTATGACTGGAGATTGTCGTATCCGGATTTAGAGCGCCGGGATCGGTACTTTTCCAAGCTCAAGGCCACTATTGAAGACAACCTGGCCGTCACGGGCGAGAAAACAGTCATTACAGGGCATTCCATGGGCTCTCAGATCATTTTCTACTTTCTGAAATGGGTCGAGGCCGACGGGTACGGAGATGGCGGCCCCCACTGGGTCAATGACCATATCAAGGCGTTTATTGATATCTCGGGGTCGGTATTAGGCACTCCAAAGGCTGTAGTGGCTTTGTTGAGTGGTGAAATGAAAGACACGGTGCAGTTGAATGCCTTGGCAGTGTATGGACTGGAAAAGTTCTTTTCTCGTCGAGAACGAGCGGATATGTTACGAACGTTTGGAGGTATTGCTAGTATGCTTCCAAAGGGAGGAGATAGTATTTGGGGCAATCTCGAGTTTGCGCCCGACGATGCAGCTGCTGCTGGTGGAGAAGGTCGCAATCTCAGTGCCGCCAACAGCAGGAGCAATCGAAATGGCAATTCTAAAGAAGAAGACCTTGTTTCGTACGGCAATTTCATCCGGTTCAAAAACCCACTCTCCGAGCTGTCGTCTCGCAACCTGACAATCAACGAGTCGATTGAATATCTGTTTTCTCAGACCCCCGACTGGTTTGTCAGGCGCACGAAAAGCCATTACTCTCACGGCGTGGCACGAACGCGCGCCGAAGTGGTGGCTAATAACAAGAATCCCTCGAAATGGATCAACCCGCTCGAAGTAGCACTCCCCAACGCTCCTGATATGCGCATCTACTGTTTCTACGGCGTGGGAATCCCCACCGAGCGGTCCTATTACTACCAGGAAGAAGTCGACAAGGCCGTCACCAACCTCAATATCTCCATTGTCAGTAACGACAAGAGTGCCGTAGTAATGGGCCAGGGCGACGGCACTGTCTCACTAGTCACTCATGCCATGTGCCATCGCTGGAAAGAGCCCAACTCGAAATTCAACCCTGGCAACAGCAAGGTCACCATAGTGGAGATGCTTCACCAGCCCGACAAATTCGATATCCGAGGCGGTTCCAAAACCGCCGAGCACGTCGACATTCTCGGCAGAACCGAGCTCAACGACCTTGTGTTACGAGTGGCTGCCGGCCAAGGCGACAAGATTGAAGAACACATGGAAAGCAACATCAACGAGTGGGTATGGGATATCGATTTGGGCACAAACTGACCTGCCCAACTCATGTTACACCTGCCCAACTCATGTTACACCTGCCCGTCTCATATTACACAGCTATAACTATTACTGATGTTCATATCACACTATGCTTATCATATCACAACTATACAAATGTTCATAACTCGTAACTATTACTGATCTCCACATCACCCTCCCCATATCCCCATCACCCTCCCCATATCTCCATCACACTCCTCATATCTCCATCACACTCCTCATTTCATATATTAATACAACTATCATTACGCTATCACCTTCCCCTCATTAACTGCCTTGCCCGTCTTCTTAATCGTCGCCAAAACCGTGTCGTACTTAACACTGTCAGCCGTCTTCACCTTGACCGACTGCTGCTCCAGCGAAATGTCCACATTCTTGACCCCGTCCAGTCGCGTCAGCACACGGTTCACCGCATTCGAGCAGCCTGGTATCTCGTTAGTACTGGGCATATGCCTCCGGCGGCCGGGCTCCGCCCAGACCTGGTTGTGCTCGCAAAGCGAGCTTACGTACCTGAACAGGTCATGGAAACGTTAAAGTGGTACTCGTGGTCAGCCATTGTGTTCCGTGTATTTGCAATTGTAATATAATTAGAAGTTAAGATTACAAATGCGGGCGAACTCCGCTTTAAATGTCGTGAAGTGTAATTATGTAATATGAGCTATTTCGGCTGTCAATACGCCGCATGTCGGTCTCAGAGCAATATCCGCCTCAGGGGTTATCGGCAAAAAACAGCTGATGCAAACCGCAGGAATCGCGCGAGGGCCGTATCCTGGAAGGGACGCTGCCTCCGGCGGCCGGGCGCTGCCCGGACCCGTTTGCTCGAGCTGCGCTCGAGTCCAGAGTCACACAAGTAAACGTGCAATTATCCGATGCTATAACCACCTTTCAAAGACCCAACATGTGCCTCTATGCCCGTTGGTCTGCTGATGACTTCTTCTACTCCCTCTATGTACTATCTGCCACAATTGGTGATACCATCATCCTTAGTATCTTCCACAAATGATTCCTGGCAGCAGCAGTGGAACATGACCGATAAACACGTTTTCATGGATCCACGACACAGCATCAGCATGGCAGACGAGTAACATCAGTACAGTGCATCTGTGTCATGAACGCCCTAATCAAGGTTAACAGTAGGGACTCATCATCATGGTTGTCAACGGGACAAACAGTAGCAAAATCGCATCAACACCAACAGACACAGTCCCTGCTATCAACAGAAGCGTATTGTAGCAGGAGGTGATGCCAAGCGAGTAATCAACCTCACACGTCCATACCATTCAATCAGACCCTTCCTGTCTCCCTTTTCCTTCTTCTCCTTCATTTATATTCTGACGCACACGTTAATTAGTACCTGCCTCTCTTCGCCGATCCATGTCGCATCCGGCCCAACGTTCTCTGCAGGGCACACTCTAATCTTACAGCGGCACCAAACAACCGCACCCCCCGCCCGCTCCCCGCTCCCCCCGGCTCTGCCTCCGGCGGCTGGGCGCTGCCCAGACCCGTCGCTCCGCTTCGCGGAGGGCGTGGGAGAGGGCAGGTCCCCGGAATCTCGAGCGGAGCTCGAGCAGGCCGGAGGCACAGCCCGGGGGAGCGGGGAACGGGCCCACAACACGGCCCCGCGCAGAGTCACCGTATCTCGAGCGGAGCTCGAGCAAACGGGTCTGGGCAGCGCCCAGCCGCCGGAGGCAGAGCCCGGGGAGCGGGGAGCCAGGTGCCGGCGTAGGCGTAGGCGGCGGAGACTGTCCCAACCGCGGATTATGCGCGGCGGTAGTTGATGAGATTTTTCTTCAGGCTCAGATTACTAAGGCAGGGGAAGTGCGAGAGAGAGTTTAATCACAGAGTTTAATGTCAGACTGCTTACTCGCACACTCACTCAGTCGGTAAATACGAAATGACGGCCGAGGAAATCAAGTCTTCAGGTTCAGAGACGGCGACTCTGCTGGTGCTGTCGTCGGATATTGTCAAGTCAGCGGAGCAGGTGCAGGCCGAGATGTCGAGACTGGCGCCGGAGTGTGGTGTTTTCCACCATCAGCTTTTAGAGCGAATCTCGACGGGAAATGTGAAACTGGAGCGAGATTTCTACTCTCACATTCACGTTGCCGCTGGTATTGACGGGTCAGTGAGTTTGGATCAGAATACGGCGGATCTGCTGTTTGAGAGTGCGACAAATGGCGGCGGCCGGCTCACGGGCCAGATTGAGGACTCGACTCAGGCGTGTCTGCCGCTGCTTCTGGCAGGCTTTATAAAGAAGGAAGATTCATATGTGAAGCCGGATTTACAGCGTGGTAGTGGTGGACCAGTGACTTCGACGTTAAAGAAACGAAATGCCAACTCGTCTGGTACGTTTGGCACATCTGGCACAGTTGGTACCAAGAAAGGTCTGCTTCCGCAATTCAAGAAACTTGGTCATACAAAAGATTCGTCAATCATCCAACTGAATATGGACTTGGACGACGACCACGAGCTGATTGACGAAAACGATCTCATGGCCGATGAGTCATGTACGCTGCCTCCTGCCATTGTTCTACCTGCCAAGTGCGACCCTGGTCCAGGTAGGAAACGTCGCAAGGCTTGTAGAGACTGTACGTGTGGCCTCAAGGAGCTGGAACAGCAGGAGTTGGAAGAACAGGAACAGCGACTTCAAGAAGTGGCCAGTAAGAACGTCGTGACTCTGGCGTCTGATGATATGGCTGAAATCGACTTCACGGTGCCTGGCAAAGCAGTTGGAGGATGTGGCAGTTGTGCACTTGGAGATGCCTTTCGATGTGACGGATGCCCTTATCTTGGACTTCCTCCTTTTAAGCCGGGTGAAATCGTGAGCATTGCTGGTCTTGGAGGTGATGATTTATAAGAAAGACGACAACAAAAGTACAGCAAACGTAACAAGTTACAAAACTATGGACACTTTTTTCATTAGGTCGACTCCCAGACCTGACGCCATGTCTTGTAAGATGGCTTTGGCCACGGGTTTGGATGATGGCGCCAGGTCATGGTAGGTGGCCTTTGTATGGCCAAACATTATTGGTACTTGTTCGAGATCTAGTTTGGATGAGGCTAATTGGGTATCGAGCTGGCTTTGATTGAGTGTTCCAGGCATTTGGGTGTCAATTAGACGTACATCGGGGTGGAGGTGGTCGTTGTGGTCGTCGTGGTTGCTACCTTTGAATGACACATATTTCGTTTCCTCAAACTCTTCCTTGAACGTCTCTATAGGATGCCATTGCAAGTCATTTCCAGTATCGCCGAAATCCGGATCCAACAAATAACTTGGTGTATATAATCCTTTGTATCGCATTTTCTGACAGCTGTGAATATAGAAGCCCATGTAGTAATAGGGAAGATTGTATTCCTGACTAAGAGTGATTTCTCTCAGCACTGTCAACTTGCCCAAACCGAGCCACGCGTAGTCGGGGTGCCATATCAGATACACACTGGAAATACATTTGGGCAGAATGTCCAATACTCCAATGGCTATCAATTGCTTTCCATGATAATACAACTGATGAAATGCACCCAGTTTACCATCTCCTGTAGTAAACGGGTCGGCACATAGAAACTGCTTGAACGACTCCTCCGTCACGTCCTGCTCTTTATCGTTATGAATTGTCGTCTGATACAGTCGAAATAGTTGGAACTTTTCACGACTAAACGTATTGGGAGTCAGTTTAACCTCGAATTGACCAGGACTTTCGGCACAATGGATTGACTCGGTGAGGTTGAATGGAGCATTATTTTTCCCTTTGCTACCTGATGAACTGGCCCCTGTTATATATCTATTAAATCGATTAATTATTTGACGATGCTCTTTAGTAACTAGAAATTTATCTACCTCCAGTCGAATCGTGTATTGTGGACAACAGCTATGTTTCAAGTCGGGTTTATAAACATATAATCCGCTACGACGATATCCACGGTCAATGAGCTGCTGAAAGTCTTCTACAGTGAGCTTTTCAGCCAGGTGGAATCCAAATGATCTGGAAATCCCACTACTATTACAATAGCCACAATGGCTACTTTGGCGATAACCGCCAGGAGTTATGAAAAGCATCAAATAGAGTGGAGTGAAGAGGAGAGAGTATCAACATCGGATCCGCATCGCATCTTATATTAAATCCAAAATGTATGGCTTATGCTTCTGCCTGCTTAATATATTTCAGATCAACTCACACCCATCTTGTCCATTCTACCCTTTACCGTGAGGTGAAATGTTTTTGGTTCAGGAAATCGACAACAGGAAATCGCAAAATTCAAACACCACGAAACAGATTGCCGGTCTCGCTCAGACAAATGCGTTTGGTAGAAAGCAGCGGGCAGCTGTGACGGCTGCTGTGTCAGCAGCATCGGCTGAAACGACTGCTTCGCCAGCAAGACTGCGAGCTATAAACAAACGACTTGCCGAGTTAGAGCGAGAAAATTACCACGAGAACGTCAAAATCGACATTCCTAAACGCGGAGCAGAGTCAATGATTGGTGCGCCCACAAAGACCGGTCTGACTGTGGCATCGAGAAAAGTGCTTGGATCAAAGAAAACTTTAGCTAATCATTTCGACGATGATCCAGCATCCACAAAGTTATACTTGGACGTGGCCAGCTCTCCTTCGATATATCCACCGAGATCCATGTGTAGCATTTGTGGGTACTGGGGCACAATCACCTGTATCCGTTGCGGTGCTCGATATTGTGGTAGAGCATGTGAAGAGACACATCGAGAAACGAGATGTTTAAAAGTATACGCATAGGGATATGTGGACTAAGTATACGAATAAGGATATATAGCAGTTACTGGAAGTACCGCGTTCAT
Source organism: Sugiyamaella japonica (assembly GCA_030583365.1). Lineage (NCBI taxonomy): Eukaryota > Fungi > Ascomycota > Dipodascomycetes > Dipodascales > Trichomonascaceae > Sugiyamaella > Sugiyamaella japonica. The sequence continues at coordinate 3,301 of JAJMIG010000243.1, read as the reverse complement.
AAGCAGCAGTTGCAGTACCGCGCTCAGTGACTAGACCGCTTTCACTTACTGGCAAGAAAAGAATCATACTTCAGTACTGCATTCAACAACACCGAGCAACCAGCCGCAAGGTGCTCTGGCTCTGTGTATTCAGTCGGATTATGACTGATGCCGTCCCTGCTGGGTACAAAGATCATGGATGTTGGAACGACTCTGCTGGTATTGCAGGAATCATGTCCGGCTCCAGACACAATGTCGATGATTTTGTCCTTTCCGACCGCTTCAATGGCGGCCTGGCGCACGCAGTCAATAGTATTCTCATTAAACTGTACGGCAGGTGATTCGTAGAGTCGCTCAAATGTGACTTTTAGTGGCTCCCTGGTAGCAGTTCCGTTGCCGTCAGTTGCAATCTGGTTAAACTCATGTCTTACTTGCTGCTCAATCAACGCCAGGGAATCGTCCACCTTGTGTCTCAGATCAAGAGTGAAGACCACTTGGCCCGGAATCACATTCACACTGCCAGGTTCAAGAGTCAGAATGCCCACCGATGCTAGTCCGTCGTGTTTGTGCGCAATCTCATTCGCCTTGACCATCATTTTCGACGCTGCTAGTAATGGGTCTTTTCTCAGGTTAAAGGGGGTCGTCCCCGTATGTTGAGCACGCCCATCTACTGTCACCTTTGTCCAAGCGAGGGCCTGCACGCCAGTCAATACACCAATCGTCTTGCTGTCGCTTTCGAGAATAGGACCCTGTTCAATGTGGAGCTCGAAATGTGCAGCTAAAGGATTCTCCTTATACGAGGCACGAGTGTCACCAAGATATCCGATCCGCACCAATTCCTCTTTCACAGTCACATTCACAGGCTCGATGACCGATTTCAAGCTGTATGCCTTTTGTAAATCCACGTTACCGGCCCACACCGACGAAGCCATCATACTCATGGGAAATCTGGCCCCTTCTTCATTTGTCCAGCTAATGACACATATGGGATTGTGAGGAGTGTGGCCTGCGTCCCTTAAAGCCTGGATCACCTCCAGACCGGCCAGCACTCCCAGAATCCCGTCATATCGACCGCCTGTGGGCTGGGTATCCAGATGCGATCCAATGCCTATAGGGGGTTCCGTAGTTTTCCCTGGATATGTAGCGAAAATATTACCGATCTCGTCCACTTTTACAGTACACCCAGTGTCCTTTGCCTGCTGGATAAACCAGTCTCGCACGCCCTTGTCGTGATCGGACAACGCCAGTCGACACACCCCGGTCTCGGTGTGGTGCGTTCCCCATACGCCCTTTGCGCCAAACAGCTGCGCTGTGCTGTGGATATTGTTCACCAGTCTCTGTCTATTAATAATCATCGCAAGCAAACAGCCATATAAACCAGATACCAAAACCCAACCTGCGTCGAGAAACGGCTCCCTTATAAAATCCAGGGGGTTATCTCGATAACCGCCCACCCGATAACGACGCGGAGCTCCTCGGCGCATATCTCCCTGCTCGCGCAGCGAGCACAACGGGTCCGGGCAGCGCCCGGCCGCCGGAGGCCGACCAGGGGGGACACGCCTCCGGCGGCTGGGCGCTGCCCAGACCCGTTGCTCCGCTTCGCGGAGAGCTGGGACCCCTGGAGTCGACGGTGGTGGGGCCAAGCTCAGGGGGAAGGGAGGGTATGTGCGGCTGAAGGGGGGAGGGGGAGGGAAATAAAAAAAAAAAAAAAAAAAAGGAGGGGAGGCGGTTCACCAGTTTAGGTAGATCAGATCTCACACAAGTTTCACCGGGATCGAGAGAGACAGTGTGTGGAGTATGAGTATCAAGGTGCTTGAGAGCACGCTGGAAGGGCTGCTGCCGACGGTGGATCGTCCGTATCCGAAGGATCTGGTGGATCTGTCGACTTCGTTGTTGTCACAGTCAAGGGCTAATGTGGTCGGATTGAGGCCCGATGAGGAGATAGCGAGAACAACGCTGTGCTGCCATTTGGCAATTGAGAGGTTGCGAGACAGTTTCAGACTCCCTCCTCCAAGCACGAAGAAAGTCCCTGTGGCCCCGAAAACGTATCTGATGTTGTTAAATTTATTTCGTAGCTCGTTGACGAGAAGAGCGCCCTCGTCGTCTAACCCAGCCACTCCGACTAAGAGATCATCTCCATTAAAGAGATCAATGATAGCGGAGGATGCCAACGACTCGCCAGCTACTCCACAACGTCGAAAACTGGACCTGACCAGGTACAATGATCACGAGGATTCGGATGTTGCCAGGACGCCATCAAAGTCAAGTAGGCAAGGTACGCCCTCATCGGTCCGAAGGCGTGGTCTTGCAAAGGAGACGGATCCAACACCAAAAGATTTATACGAAATTGCAGAAGGGTTACAGATATCTGAAAAGGCAACGGAAGCAGTGGTCCTGGGCTATAAGAAATACAACAATCTGGTCAAGGATAGATGGGGTCTGCTGTGTGGATTATTCTACGTGATCTGCTCGCGCGCACATCCGGAACTGCTGCTAAAACAACGTGGCCTAGAAAGCCTTGTAATGACTTATGCTGGTGATAAGAGCCATATGAATGACGATAAGATGGCCGAATGGATCATCTGGGCAGATAAGATTCTAGCTGACCAGAGCTGGGTTCGCGATATCACGGTGTCGGTGAAACGACGTCCTATAGGAGATCAGTTTAGGCGTAAGCATTCCAGTGGAATCGGAAACATGATAACTTTTGCGTTTACGTTTACTAGTGAGAGAAGACTGCAGTTGTATGACGAATGGAAGTCGTCCATTGTGAGAAAGATTACCAGCAATGCGACCTGATTGTACATCATAACTGTGGCCTTTACGTGTACGACGAATGGAAATGTACATTGTGAGGAAGATTACCAGCAATGCGACCTGATCCTACATCATAACTGTTGTACGTGTACGACGAATGGAAATCTACATTGTGAGGAAGATTACCAGCAATGCGACCTGATCCTACATCATAACTGTTGAACGTGTACGACGAATGGAAATCTACATTGTGAGGAAAATCACCAACTGCGCCACCTAATTCTACATCACCTGAAACATCATAACTGCTGCCTTTACGCGTACAACGAATGGAAATCTCCATTGTAAGCAAAATCACCAACCACACCTCCTAATTCTACATCACCTGAAACATCATAACTGCTGCCTATACGCGTACAACGAATGGAAATCTCCATTGTAAGCAAAATCACCAACCGCGCCTCCTAATTCTACATCACCTGAAACATCATAACTGCTGCCTATACGCGTACAACGAATGGAAATCTCCATTGTAAGCAAAATCACCAACCGCGCCTCCTAATTC
>JAJMIG010000242.1:0-13119 GCA_030583365.1 Sugiyamaella japonica | reverse complement strand
TGATGATGTGGATAATGAACATGCCGACACCGAGCGTGTGGATGATGAAGGGATTGATAATGAACATGCTGCTCCTTCAGGTCGTTTGTCGTCCTGGGGGTAGCAAGTGGTTTTCGGGCCACGTCCAGACATGCAGTGGTTGGTGCCTTGGGTGATGCCTCTGATTATACAAGTGACTAGCCCATTCGTCGGGCTGCTAGTGGTCCTTCATGTCATTCAAAGACTGATGGACACACAGGCACAGGTGCCTCGTATCTTCCAACGAGCCCCGCCAGTCCTACAAACACCCCTACTACTAGAGAACGCCATGAGAGAGAAGAAACAAAAGCACACAGGCAAAGGTGCCTCGTATCTTCCAACGAGCCCTGCCAGTCCTACAAACACCCCTACTACTAGAGAATGCCACGAGAGAGAAGAAACAAAAGCACAATGGTACTATGTCTTTGTTCAACCCTATCAGCTGAAGACTACCCCTGCGAACTCGTTTTGTTTAATTGTGTTCACACATGTCTAGCCGACTCAGCATGTGGCGCGATTCCATATCTGCGACTGGCTTGAGCCTGACTAGACATGTCATCAACACTATGAAGTAAAACGCGGTTCGCAGTGAGCGGAAAACGGTTCTAGGCACAACCAAGCCCAAAGTCCCTTGGCTCTGTTTCTTTCTTTCTCTTTCTTTCTCTTTCTCTTTCTCTCTCTTCAATTCCCTAGAATGCCCCCATACATGATTCGTCGCGGCTCTTATTTATCTCTTGGTATGCTATGGTGTGTGTTTATCTGTTCTTATTGTTTATATTGTGTTCCAAAAAGGTCCTTTCTGCCGTCTCCAGCAGAACAAAAATGTATTTATTATCTGTCCCTCCTCTACTTGTCGTCGCCTCCGGCGACTGGGCGCTGCCCAGACCCGTGGCAGATTCAAGTCGTTTTATAGACTCAGCGACCAATGCTGCTAACCAATTTCGCGTGGCAGTTTTACGCAAAGGAAGCAGAATTGCGCACACTATAGACTCTAATCCTGTTCCTGCTAACGACAGGGAAATGAGTTTGGCAGAATGATAGGCGATTTTTTTAGAAAGCAGAAATCCCTCTTTTCATTAGTAAGGGAGGAACAAGAATCCCGTTCATGAATGCTGGCAGAAGATGCCGTCTTAATTTAGATGGGTCAATCCATCAAGGGTGAACGATACGCAAAACAAAACAAACAAACCTTTTGTGCACTATTAGTATGCTAGCACGTTTGTTTGGGAGAGCATTAACTAACTTTGCTTAAAGAAAACAACAATACTTTTGGTTAATTATTAATAAATATAATATATTTTACACAGCATGGACGTATATGAAGAACGAAATGGCTCAAAGATGGGAAATAGCCTGGTCCTGGCTCTGTCTATCTATTGTGTGCTGGTTTCGGATATGTTGACAGTGTGTCCATCGTCAGACTCACCGTCTTCAATATCGAACGTCCGAGCCCGAGAGCAGCTAGCAACCGGGTTTGGGCAGTGCAGGAGTATATACGTGAAAATCGCGATGCCTGTTAATATGTCGTGTAATATGATGTTTATATACGGTATATATATATATATATAGAATGTATACCTCTTTCACTACCTCTCTTCATCACAGCTGGAAGGAGCCTTCATGTGTGTTGGCCTGGCGATGGCTGCAGCGTGCTCCCAAATTCTTATTCCAAGGCCGCCGAATTAGTGGTTGGCTGTTCTCGTGCTCTCGCGTCGCCCGTGATGAGTCTGTCGCCTCGTATTCTTATTCCTAGCTAGGGCCTGATATTGGTTCACGCATCTCGTCGATTCATACCCAACTATCATATGGCACATTTAGCTGTTGTGCACCCCTCTTGCCCCTCGTCGAGTCATACTTCTGGAGGTGGTGATTCTCATGGGGGGCAGTAGTGTTGATGCCTCGGGTGATCCCTCCAGTTGTAGAAGCGACAAGTCCATTCGCCGTCCTAAGGCTGATGGGTGCGCATTTGGTGATCTAACATCCTGCCCTTGCTGCTAGAACACGCTGCTTCAAAACATTCTTTGAAAACTCAGCGATCAGTGCTCTAAAGCGCGTTCACAATGCATTCTGACACTGGTAACTCTGATCCTGATCCTGATCCTGATCCTGATGAGTGAAAAAATCCGTTTTAGTTCAGGGCGAAACCTTACCCCACATGGATCAGCTCGCTTATACTTTATCTTATCTTATCTTATCTTATCATTAGCAGTGCAGTTATCATTCGGCGATCATGGCAATTGGCTTGGCTAGAGTAGAGCACTTGACTGTTCACGGGTAGAAATGTATGTATGTATTTATACATGTGTACGGGCTGGACCGCCACCATAAACATAACGACTACAAATATGATGTGTACCGCTGCAGCATGCCAAGGATCTTCACGTCTGGCCACATCTTTGACAGAGGATTTCCTTCATTGTGTTTGTCCGGTAAAAAGTATATCAGAAAGCAGAGAAGAACAACGCAGCCAGCTGCTAGATGGACTCGATGGACGCCCGCCTGCATGGAAATAAGGTGGAAAGTATATCTGTTATCGCCGAGATCGATTTGTGTCGGGTCAAGGGTTCATTGCTGATACGGGTGTATTCAGGGGTTGAAAACCAGATCGCAGCTTGTTTCTGATATTAGAGCTGGCAGGCTCGTGAAGCAGAAAGATTCGGGACATGTAGTAGCGTGGCGAATACATATGGGGTACATGTGAAGACGTCGAAATCTCATAGCAGAAAGAGAATTAGGCAAATACAAGGACGAACTAGTAGCTGTGTGTCCAAAAAGAAAGGGTTTTATATTCCAGAAGTCCAGTTTCTGCACCGTCATGAGCAGTGCTCGACATGTGCCTTTGTAAGCTTCCTGGTCGGACTTGGGTTGTCAATCTCCATCATCATCGTGTCGAGTCTTGCAACAACAGCCATCAGATCCACAATCTCCACAACCAGTACAATTGAGTGATTTAGCGGGAGTTTTGAGCCGAATTGACAGCTTTCATGCTACACATTCTGCCAGTACTGTGAGGTGGCGCTACAGCAGCTATGTCTGTGGCTGTGATAATGGTCGTGCTCATAAGCGAGAGCTCAGGCTCTGAAAGTAGCCTCTTTGAGACCTTTTGATCCTCAATAATGTGGTGTTCATTTTGACATTTACCAGTGAGATACGAGACAATCAAACTGTGGACCACTTGAAAGGTAAAACGCTTTTTTTCTCTGGGGCCTACCAGCGGTAGTAGGATTCTATGATATCCCCTATATCTTGGCAGCCTCGACCATGTGGGCGTCAATTGGAGTCCGATTTGCGCGAATAATCTGAAACGACCGTACATGTTTCACAAGCATGACATGACAAATCCTTATCTTGTGACATACAACAATGTAGTTTTTTTTCTGTTTATTTTATGATCAATTGAGCTGGGTACAGATGGAAATATAGCATGATAGGAATCTGCGTACCATCACTACAGGAACCGGCTCCGCACCGTATTAGCCAGACTTGTTCGAGCAGATTGGCTAAATGTGACGGCGTGAAGTATAGCAAGTCAGTATAAACTATACAATGAATCAGAACTAGAACAATTGGCCATTGGCACTTTCAATTACTTGTGACGAACCTCCGACTCTGCGTCTCGATCTTCGCTCCTCTCGAGCTTTGCTCGAGCCAACGGGTCTGGGCAGAGCCCAGCTGCCGGAGGCAGTCAGTCACCAGAGCCAGTCGCCGGAGCCACTCGACCTCCTCGAGATAACCAATCGTGTCTCAGAAGAGAGAGATAGCGAATAGGGGGTAACCAAAAATAGGGGGTCGAGGTTACCCCCACGGGGAACGAGGTTGTATCTTCAGCAAAGTCGTATTCAGGGGAGCGACTAGTGTTTCAGGGGAGTGACTAGTGGGGTGGTGGAATTTACCCCCCTGCATTGCAATTGATGAAACACGACAAAGAGTCAGATAAGAGCACGAAAAGATCTGTGCCGGCAGGAGAGCCGACAGAGAGGATCATTGCTTAAAATGTGAACATAATAGAGAAAATCGACATGGAAAGGATACTGAGAATGAAGCACGGCTCTTGTGAGACATAGATAATGCGGTTCGAGGCAGGCCGACCCACTTTTGTGAGGCTGAGCCGACGATGATCTGAGTTACCCGGGATCGTGGCAGCCAGCCAGTAGCGGCGCTTCTGCCACGGCTGTCTTTGAACGTCTCGTTTGAAGCACTGGTGAGAGACATGTATAAATAACCAGCCAGCTGCTGTTTGGACTATTTTCTTTACACATCACAAACACAAGTCAGAAAAGCCCTCAAGGCATTGGAAAAGGCATTAGAAGAGGCAGTACTAGAGCCTTGGTGAGAATTGAAACTTGTGTAGCAGGCGTGAGCGCATTGACAGTGTAAGTACCAACCGACTAACCACGTCTGGTTCTTCTGTCGTCCGTGAGGCCCCACGGACCCCCCGAAACCAAGCCCTCCGCGAAGCGGAGCTACGGGTCTGGGCAGCGCCCAGCTGCCGGAGGCGTAGTCCAAGCGCCGTGCCGTCAACTAACACGGTTTATAGACTTTGACCAAGGATGTCGGCCATGTCGCACACGGGAGCGTTGTCGCGGGCAGAGGCGGATCTGGCATCGCACGTGAAGAAGGCCACCAACGCCGAGGAGACAGCTCCCAAACGGAAGCATGTTCGGGCGTGTATTGTGTATACTTGGGACAATCGGTCGGCACGGGCGTTTTGGAACGCGCTGAAACTGATTCCGCTGAACGAGGACGAGATTCAGATCTTCAAGACTCTGGTGACGATCCACAAGGTGCTTCAAGAGGGCCACCGGTCTGTGCTGGAGGAGGCGCAGGCCAATTTGGTGTGGGTGGGCACTTTGGACCGGGGCGTGCCAGGGCACAGTGCACCGGGCACACCGGGATACGCGAAGCTGATTCACCAGTACACTCGGTATTTGATTCGCAAGCTGATGTTCCATCGGGACCATCCTATGTTCAATGGGACTTTTGAATACGCCGAGTACATTTCTCTACGCTCGGTTGATGATCCCAACGAAGGGTATGAGGTGATTCTTCAGCTCATGAGTTTGCAGGACGCAATTGACGACTTCCAGCGGGCGGTGTTTGCGGCTCTACGCAGTGGCCGCGCTAATGAATGTAAGATCTCGTCGCTCACGGCCATGATTGCCGAGTCGTATGGTATCTACCGGTTTGTCACCAGCATGTTGCGTGCCATGTTTGCGACTTCGGGTGATCTGGAGGCTTTGGAGCCTCTGCAGTTTCGATATAATTCTCAGCATAAGCGTTTGGCGGACTTTTATTATGATTGTTCGAGTATCAAATATCTGAGAGATTTGGTGACGATTCCCAAGTTGGGGTCGCGGCCTCCTAATTTGTTGATTAACGACAACGACGACGTTCCGCCGTTGCCCAAACGACCGGATCATGAAAGAGAGCCTTCTATTTCTTCGTCGTCGAACATTACGCCAGCTGCTGGTCCTAGTACGTTTTTGCCTGAACGAGAGTCTGCTGGTGATTGGTGGGGTGGTGGTGTTAATGACGATCGGGATATCGAAGACCTGCAACAGATTCATTATCAGCAGCTAGCATACCAGGCGAAGCAAGCGCAGCGAGAGGCTGACTTGCAAGCACAGGAACAGCTTGCTGCGCAGGAACAGCTTGCTGCACAGCAGAAGCAGCAGTTTGAAGAGCAGCAGCGCCTTCAGATGGAGCATCAGCAGTTGGCCCAACAGGCTCTTATTCGCGATCAAATGCAGCGCCAAGCCGAGGGCCGAGTGGCGGAGTTGGAACGAGATACTTTGAATCTTCGTGGACAGCAGGAGCAGAACCAGTTGTTGTTGGAACAGTACGACCGAAGAGTCAAGGCTCTTGAGACAGAGCTCAACCAGTTGAATTCAAATACAAGTTTACAATTGGAAACCAAGAATGAATTGATTCAATCGCTGCAGGAACAGATCACCATGTGGAAAAACAAGTATGAATCTTTGGCCAAGTTGTATTCTCAGTTGCGTCAAGAACATTTGGATTTATTGAGTCGATTCAAACAAGTTCAAGCCAAGGCAGCATCTGCTCAAGAAGCCATTGATAAAAGAGAGAGATTGGAGCGAGATCTCAAGGCCAAGAATCTGGAGTTGGCCGATTTGATTAGAGAGCGGGATCGGGCCAGATATGATCTTGACAAGGCTCGTGGCAGTTCCAAAGAGCACGTGGAGACCTTGGAGAGAGATTTACGTTTGTTGCAAGATAAATTGAACGATGCCGAGAGATCCAAGGGTGCCGATTTCTCTTTGATGATTTCCAAACATAACCGAGAATTGTCAGAATTGGAAGAGGCTTTGAAGGCCAAACAGAGAGCTTTGGATGATATTGGTAATGGGTTTTCAGTCAGTGACGAACGTCTTCGTGAAAAGGAGGAAGAGGCCGAGATCCTTCGTGAGACCATTACTAGCATGGAAAACGCCATGAAAGAGCTTGCTTTGGAACAGCAGTTGGCCAGTGGTACTAATGGTGCCACCAAGCAAGGCACGTTGTCTTCGGTTCTTGATGCGATTCTCAATGCTTCTGCAGAACGGATCCAGGAATCGTTGTTTGAATTCGAGTCGCCCATGCAGGCAGGTAACCAGAACTCGACTCCAAACTTTTTGTTGTCCATCATTGAAAAGGCGTCTGGAAACGCCAGCGACTTTTCAACTGCTTTTAACAACCACGTTGCAGAAGCAGGACAAGATTCAGATCCGTCGGAGATTATCAGGACTGCCACGTCGTTTTCCAGCTCGATTTCTGATGTGTTGAATAATGCCAAGGGTGTCACTCGACTTGCTCGTAGCGATGATCTTGTCGATGACATCTCGGCTTCAGCCAGAGAATCGGCCGTTGCCGCAACGGCCTTTTTCACAAGCCTCTTGTCGGATTTGATTACTGGATTGACTCCTGAAGATACTACCGATCTTGTCATTTCTTGTAACATTGAAGTTCAACAACATCTTCAGGCTCTTTCTCATTTGGCAGATCAAATGGCCCCGAAACTGGCAGCAACTGCTGGTACTACCAATGGTGGATCTACTGATCTTGGAGATATTGTTGATAACGAATTGGCTCGTGTGGCCAAGGCCATTGCTACTGCTACTGCCAAACTCACTGAATTGTTGGCCCGTCCCAAGGACCCCAAGTTTTCCACTTTTGATGTACAGGTGAATGAGGCCATTTTGGCAGCCGCCATTGCTGTGACTTCGGCTGTAGCAGCTCTTATCAAGGCATCCACTGATTGCCAACATGAAATCGTTGCTAGAGGAAGAGGGTCGTCGTCGCGCACTGCCTATTATAAAAAGCACAATCGTTGGACTGAGGGACTCATTTCGGCTGCCAAGGTCGTAGCTGGAGCCACCAATATCCTCATTTCGTCTGCCGATGGAGTTTTGAGTGGTAAAAACAGTCCCGAGCAATTGATTGCTGCTTCAAACGAAGTGGCGGCTTCAACTGCACAATTGGTGGCTGCTTCTCGTGTCAATGCTTCTTTCATGTCCAAGACTCAGGATAAATTGGAGCTGGCTAGTAAATCTGTCAGTAGCGCATGCCGCTCCCTGGTTAATAAAGTCCAGGATATTCTTGCTCAACGTTCGACCACTCAAGCAGAAGAAATCGATTATTCTAAACTCACTCCTCATGAATTTAGAACAACTGCCATGGAACAGCAAGTTGAAGTTCTCAAATTAGAGCAACAGCTTACTGCTGCTCGTAATAGACTTTTCGAGATTCGAAGGATTGATTATCAAAATGGTGAGCAAGACTAAAGAGTTTTTTTTAATTGTTATAAAAAAAATCCGCCCCCCCTCAAAAAAAAAAAAAAAGTTTTTGCAATTGTATTTCGTTTGTTCATATAAAAGATATGTAAGAATAAATCAGGCCTATTCTTCATCATAGAAAAGTAGAAAACGAAATGCTTTTCATGAATTTAGTGGAACCGCAGTAGACTCGAAATCAATTGCCACACCGAATTTCATGAATTTAGTGCAACCGCAATAGACTCGAAATCAATTGCCACACCGAATGCAGGAGTAAAACTTATTGATGAAAAATGCAATTGTATTCGTTAGCTAATATATAAGGTTTGTAAAAATGGATCAGCTATTCTTCACCCTAGCACGCTCGTTATTGAACTGCATGAAGATTAGTTTCAGTCTATTGAATATTGAATCCAATATCCAACTCACCCAAATATTAATTTGCCGCAGTGATAAGCCGCAGTTCTGTGCCAGAATGACTTTTTCATGTAGTTTCGGTTTAGGACAGTACTTGAAGAAGCTTCTCAAAGCCGCAATAGTCGATTTAGAAAACCGTGAACCATGTTTCGAGACTTTCCGATTTGCGTTACGCCTATGAATTACCTGTGCGCTCCGAAGTATGTCAGCCTTCTCCTTCTGGATTAATACGTTAAACGTAGCGTTCATTCGTCTTGCAGCATCATTGGACTGCAATTGTGGAATAGTCTATACAATGGCGTTAAAGCCACCTCAAATGAGGATCACGATTGCTTACCTTAAATGCTTCTGAATAGCTTTCGCTGTAGCTATTCAGGATGCTTTCCCAAAGACTGCGCAAATTGGGGCTCCTGGTATTGTTATCAATTTTTGCGTTAAGAGTCTCAGGGATCAAATCACAATCAACTTCTTTGCCCAGTTCACAAGCTGCTTTGCGTAATTCATCTAATTCCTGGATTTCTTCAAGTCCGCCTTTCATTATCGTTAGTTCCCATACTGTGGTAGCTGATGGGGATGTCCAGATATTTATGCATTTCTAATCAGCAGCCGCATCTACAGAACTGCTGCAAGTGCTCTTCAGACTAGTTTACCTGCTCTAACGTGGATCCATAAGGTGAACGATCGGGCTACAGGCTTTGAAGGCTGCCCAAACAGCTTGCAAACTCGGCATAATTATTTTATCACGATATGACTATGTGGTTAACATGTTGGTCAATATGGTGGTCATAGATTTTGCCCTTCTTAACTTCAGAGAACTGGTTTCTTATGACACTTATTAAGTAAGTGGACGTCCGACCCTGGCATCAATATTTCTGTACCACAACATCGTGTTGACAAGCCCTTGTTTGGCGGCACACGCTGAAATCGCCTTTGCTTGATTCTATTTGTATGAAGTTTTTACAGTTATGTATGATAAAGCGCTAAGTGACTATCCATCTGTTTAAGACGCAAGTGTCAGATGGATAAGGTTTAGGTTTAGAATGCACTATTACTGCTGTGCATATTTATGCATGTTGAAAACCCCTGAGGAACTCCAAAATGTCATGCCTCAAAATGAAATTCGGCCTAAATGGCCCATTTTCTCTATTCTTTTAACTTCTTTCGCTCGTTTCGTCTTATTATTGTTAACCTCACTCTTAGATAGCAACAGATATGGTTCTGAAATCATCTGAAGCAAAATTACCATTTAAGGCTCGTTCTGCCATGTGTGGAGACAGCCTGCTACTAGAAAATTGTTTTGCGAGTGCCTCATACGCTGGTTTTGTTCATGATATAGTTAACAAGCCGGTTACTGAACCCAAAAAGATACCAGTAGTAAAGGAACAGGAAACTTTAAAAATTTTAACGTTTGACGTCTCTAAAATAGACGAAAGAATAAGCACTAAAAGAGAAAGGATCACTCCAGAGCCTCAGAGTACCCCACAGGCTGACCCACGACCTGCGAATAAATTTATACTGGCCAGAAAACATATTAGGATGCTGACTGAAAGCTTTAATCTCAGTCATAGCGATGCCTCAAAGGTGATTTCTGATGTGAGTACTCGAAGCTTATTATTGATTGATAAAGCCCAGTTACTAATTGATTGTAGGTTTGGTGTCAGTATTCGGAGGACAATGTTCTTTTTGATCGCTATTTTGGCTATCTCGCCTTCCTGTGCAAAGCAAGACATAGTTACGAACATCCTTTCTACCGCTATCAGCCGGCTAGAAAAGAACCCTCCTATAAGAAAAGGAAACTGGATGACACTACTCTAATTATACGGTCAGATTCGGGCAGTGAGGTATACATAGAAGATAACTACAATTACAGAGCAAGACCTTTCAGCCTTCTTGATCCTGATCTAGACATAACAGAGTGCGGGGATCCATCGAATTTAATTTCTCGGCTTACTTTCGAACTGTTTGGCTCATATTCTTTGGACTCATCTAAGTTGGAAATGATAGGGAGCCCCCTGAGGCAGAAATTTCCTTCCCATGACATTGGCAGCCGTCCAGAATCTGATCTAGAAATACTACAGAGTGAAGATTCATCGAATTCTATTAATTTCGAACTATTTGGTACATATTCTCTTGACTCGTCTAGGTTGGAAATGATAGTGAGCCCTCTGAGGCAAAACTTCCCGATTCATGATCCTGAGAGCATATTCGACCTTCAGTCAGAGACTTCACAAAGTAAGCGCTCGTCAGATCTGACCCCTCAGCTCACTTTCGAACTATTTGGCTCATACCCTCGAGACTCGCCTAAGCTGCAAAAGATAAAGAGCCCTTTGAGGCAGAAATTTCCATTCCACGATAGTGGCAGCATTTTAAATCCTGATCTAGACATAGACCAGTGTGGGGATTTGTCCAATTTAATTCCTCAGCTTACTTTCGAACTATTTGGCACATATTCTCTTGAATCGTCTAAATTAGCAATCATAGGAAGTCCTTTGAGGCAAAAATTCCCATCCCATGATGTTCTGCTCAGTCCTTTGAAACAAAAATTCCCAACCCAGGAAAATTTGCCCAGTCCTTTACGTCAGATATTCGCATTTAATGACAGTCTGCCTTTCGAAACTCCTTACGAAGAAGAGCCCTTCCCTTATCAACCTGGGCATTAATGGCCGCACCGTACACAATTTGCTACGACTTACATAGATAAATAATATATTGGCTCTTGAATTACACCCTTTTATTTCTGCCATTTGAAAAAGTCACAGCGGAAATTGGCGACGGTACCATTTGTGGGATCAGCTCCGGTGGGTCTATGAGGCAAGTTAGTGGTAGTTGGGTGGATAAGCTAGCGCCGTGCCGTGGTATCACTTTTGCTTTTGCAGTAATTTAAACGTGCTTTATATGCAAGATAAGCGTCGCCGATCATATTTAGTAAACAACCGGCGGCGAAAATCGGCGAACTTACCTAGAGCATATCCAAAATGCCCTTCCTTTATTTATACCCGGTCTTTTGGAGATCAGCAGTTTGCATGGCTCGTTATGGCCCGTACATAAGGGAGGGGCAGGAGGGGAGAATAATTTCTTCCAATCAGACGATGCGATAGGGGGTGTAGATGTGGGTGATTCGCGAGGGGTCTCTGTCGTATATGCGTTAGAGACAGGAGTGGGAGAATCGTGTGTGCTATTCGTGGAGCGAGGGGTGGTACCCGCACCAGTAACTGCAGGGGAGTCTTTATCCGTCTGTTCAAGGGGTTTCCAGAACGACAGGATTGAGGGCTGCGCTTTTGGCTGCGCTTTTGGCTGCGCTTTTGGCTGTGCTTTTGGCTGTGCTTTTGGCGGTGCTTTTGAAGAGCGCCTTTTGAGCTTTTGTTCTGATTCGGTTAGGACGGGTTTTCGCTTTACTAACGATGGACTTGATGAAACATTGGATGGAGAAGGCGAAATTCGGCGACCACTGGTGCCAGAGCTGCTGCCACTGCCAACATAAGACGAAAACAATGCCCGCACATTGCCCTGCTTGGCTGTGAATTGAGGCATGAATGATGCACACATACGAGGTATACGAGGAACATGGACTGGTGCTTCGTTCACATTGGTATCCCACATGACATCTGCATATACAGGACAGTGATCTGATCCATACAAATGGGGCAGGATATCTGCTGAAACACACTGGATTCCCTCGGAAACCAATACATAGTCGATGCGGGACCCGAAATTGCCGGGCCGCGCATCAATGACCTGGTTCCAGCACGTATACATGCCCCATCGATCCGGATAATTGGTTCGTGTGGTGTCTGTGAACCCAGCAGTGTCTAGCCAGCCATGAAACGTCTGTCGTACGTGGGACTCATTTCTCCACATCTCAGCAGCTTCTTGGTTATTAGCTAGGAATTCTCGTACCGTCCAAGTGGACGTGGATGAAGAAGTGGGCTTTAGCTTCCCCTCCTTGACGTACTCGAGCCGTCCTGGAGCCGAATCGACAATCTCACTAGCCACGTTCAAATCTCCCAATACAACGACCCTTCTCTTGCCAGGTCCAACGAGATTTCGAATCCGCGAGTCCAGCACCTCGAAGAACCTGTTTCGGAACTCGGTTCGATCCCCCATTGAGTCGGCCGGACAGTATAGCCCAATAACCACACAAAACCCCACATCCAGCACCACGCACCGTCCTTCCGAGTCGATTTCCAGTCCGGTCTGCTCGTCCACGTTCTCCGGATACCCTCCTATACAGTTGTCAGGGTCCAGATCTCGATATGTTGGCGGTGCCCGCACCGCTTCCGCTGCCGCTGCTCCACCTCCCATAAAATCCTGACTTGGCAGCCATCCTGTGAGCCCATGCTCCGCTTTATAAACAGGAAGATCCTTCTTCACGTAAACAACCACCCCACTATACCCCTTCTTGGCGGCTGGAAACGTGAAAAACCCGTTGTACCCCTCCACCAGCGCCATGGCTGCCGTCACGTCTCGCGCCTGGATCCTGGTCTCCTGTAAACATATAATATCCCCATCCAGCACGTCAAACATGTTCTCAAACGACTTGTTCTCGTTCCAGGGCCGGAAGTTCAGCACGTTCTTGATCCCGCACACATTAAACGTCACAAACCGTCGGCCCCGCCCCGGGCCCCCCGCCTTCCGCACCACCCCCTCCCGCGCCCGTCCTCCACCGCTGCCGTCGTCGTCCAAGCCCGTCGTTGCCATAAAACTCCACTCTCCCCTCCTTCTTCTCCGCTCTCTCTTCCCCCTCTGCCCCTCCACCCAGGGCTAGGGCGGCGCGGCTTTTCAGGGGGAATCGCTCGCTCGCTGGACCCTGAGCAGGGGGCGGGGGGCCTGCCTCCGGCGGCTGGGCGCTGCCCAGACCCGTTGCTCCGCTTCGCGGAGGGCGTGGAACCGTGGCGAGTCTCCGCGAAGC
>JAJMIG010000241.1:0-13304 GCA_030583365.1 Sugiyamaella japonica | reverse complement strand
GTGGATGAGCAGAAGCTGACCAATGCTTTTCAGGTGGTCAAACATCCTTATCAAAAGGGACTTAAAATCTATAATGGCTATCGTCGCGTCGTAGACGCCCCGATTTCTTGTGGTGTTGAGGCGATTCCAGAAATTTCCGATCGTCTTCAGTCAAGGAGGATACTATCCCGAGACCTGGAATTCCTGAACTTGTACATCAGTCCAAATTGCTATCATGTCGCATTTGCAACCATGGAGAAGTAAGTATTAGACTTGCAGACTTCCGCTCTCACCTTACTAACTAGTCTAGTGGTTATGGTTATAGAAAGATTCCTGATTGGGTCAATGTCTCGTATACACATGACAAGCGATATAGACCCCGTCATCCGGCAATTGGACCTGAGTTCATGTCAGATATTAAATTTCTACTTGAGGAAACGCCTCGAAGAATGGATTGAATTGTAAGTATTCAGTTATTACTGACAGTCGTGTACGCATTACGAGGGAAACTGACGAATAGAGGCATTGTGGGTTCGAGCGCGCAAGAGTGGCAGGAACGACAAGAGTGGATAATGAGCGTGTGGATAAAGACTAGGTTGATAATGATGAAGTTGATAATGGATACGCTGATACTGAGCGTGTGCATAGTGAAAAGGTTGATAATGGACATGCCGAAACTGAGCGTGTGGATAAAGATTAGGTGGATAATGATGAAGTGGATAATGAACATGCCGATAATGAGCGTGTGGATAATGAAGAGGTTAATAATGAGCATGCCGATAATGAGCGTGTGGATAATGAACATGTGGATAATAAAGAGGTTGATAATGATGAAGTGGATAATGAGCATGCCGATAATGAGCATGTGGATAATGAAGAGGTTGATAATAAGCATGCCGATAATGAGCGTGTGGATAATGAACATGTGGATAATAAAGAGGTTGATAATGATGAAGTGGATAATGAGCATGCCGATAATGAGCGTGTGTGGATAATGAAGAGGGGGATAATGAAGAGGTGGATAATAAAGAGGTGAATAATGACCATGCCGATACTGAGCGTGTGGATAATGATGAGGTGGATAATGAACATGCTGATACTGAGCGTGTGGACAATGAAGAGGTGAATAATGAAGAGGTTGATAATGGACATGCTGATACTGAGCGTGTGGACAATGAAGAGGTTGATAATAATGAGGTGGATACATCATTTTCAAGAGCTGAAAACATTATGATCAGATGTAGCTCAAAATTTGGAGAGTGTATGGTTCGTGCTATTGAGGAGAGACGTTCATCGACAATACGGACGAGCTTGTGATTAAATGTTTGGCAAAGTTTAGAGATCTTGTGGTTAGTGCTCTTATGGAAGATTGTATGCACTCGAATGGCTTTCAGACTGACGACAATATAGTTAGTGCACTTCGTGGTCTTTTGTTTTCAAAGGCTGCTGAGGCTGCGCCTGGCTGTTATGGTGGTCCTTTGTCTTCAAGGGACACTGAGCCAGTAGATGGTCTTCCCAGTGGTCCTTTTTCTTCGACGGCTGCCGAGTCAGCTATGAGTGCTTCTAATGGTCTTTTGTCTTCAAAGGCCGTTGAGAGAGCACCTGGCTGTACTTGTGGTCATTCGTCTTCCAAGGCCGCCGAGTCAGTAGATGGTCTTCCCCGTGGCCCTTCTTCTTTGAGGGCTGACGAGTCAGCTGTGGGTGCCTCTCAGGGTCTTTTGTCTTCAAAGGCCGCTGAGGCAGCGCCTGGCTGTTCTCGAGATCATTCGTTTTCAAGGGCCATTGAGCCAGTAGATGGTCGTCACCGTGGCCCCCCTTCTTTTAGGGCTAACGGGTCAGGTATGAGTGCTTCTCGTGGTCTTTTGTCTTCAAAGGCCGCTGAGGCTGCACCTGGCTGTACTCGGGATCGTTTGTCTTCTTCAAAGACTGTCGAGTCATTTATTTGTACTCCACCAGATGTTGTGTTGTCTTCAAAGGACACTCCACCAGATGCTTTGTCTTTATCAACGGACGCCGCCGGGTCAAAGATTGCTGCTCCTTCAGGTCGTTTGTCGTCCTGGAGCGCCGCCCGGGCTGTAGCAAGTGGTTTTCGGGCCACGTCCAGACATGCAGTGGTTGGTGCCTCGGGTGATGCCTCTAATTATACAAGTGACAAGTCCATTCGTCGGGCTGCTAATGGTCCTTCATGTCATTCAAAGACTGATGGACACACAGGAACAGGTGCCTCGTATCTTCCAACGAGCCCCGCCAGTCCTACAAACACCCCTACTACTAGAGAACGCCACGAGAGAAAAGAAACAAAAGCACACTGGCACTATGTCTTTGTTCAAACCTATTAGCTGAAGACTACCCGTGCGAACTCGTTTTGTTTAATTGTGTTGACACATGTCTAGCCGACTCTGCAGGTGGCGCGATTCCATATCTGCGACTGGCTTGAGCCTGACTAGACATGTCATCAACACTATGAAGTAAAACTCGGTTCGCATTGAGCGGAAAACGGTTCTAGGCACAAGCAAGTCCAAAGTCCCTTGGCTCTGTCTCTTTCTCTTTCTCTTTCTCTTTCTCTTTCTCTTTCTCTTTCTCTTTCTCTTTCTCTTTCTCTTTCTCTTTCTCTTTCTCTTTCTCTTTCTCTTTCTGTCTCTTCAATTCCCTAGGATGCCCTCCCCATACATGATTCGTCGCGGCTCTTATTTATCTCTTGGTATGCTATGGTGTGTGTTTATCTGTTCTTATTGTTTATATTGTATTTATTATCTCTCCCTCCTCTACTTGTCGCCTCCGGCCGCTGGGCGCTGCCCAGACCCGTGGCAGATTCAAGTCGTTTTTATAGACTCAGCGACCAATGCTGCTAACCGCTTTCGCGTGGCATTTTTACGCAAAGGAAGCAGAATTGCTGACACTGCGGACTCTAATCCTGCTCCTGCCGAGCGAAAGAGACATCGGCTTGGTAGCATGATAGGCACATTTTTCAGAAAGCAGACTCCCTCTTTATTAGCAAAAATCTAGTTCATCAACGCTGGTAGACACACCTTTTTAATTTAGATGGGTCAAAAACATTCTTAGAGCCCCATATCCATCAAGGATGAACGATACGCCGAACATACCTTTTATTTATTATCAGTAAGTATGCTAGCACGTTTGTTTGAGAGAACTTTCACTAACTTTGCTGAAGGAAACCACAACAATACTTTTTATTAGTTATTAATGAATGTACTATACTTTTTTACAGACCCTTGAAACAACATGAGGCCTATTATAGTGCACTTTCTGTTTGTGACGTTGCGGGCGCACACGTGAAATAACTTAGATTTCGACTCTAGACGTCATAAATTCGTGAGCTCTACCCAGAATCTCTAACTTGAGCCCAGGATCTGAACAAGTCTATCTGTTCTCTGACTTTGATCTCATCGTCAGTGGGCCGTGATAATAAACTAGGGGATTATTGTCAGACCCAGAATCTTCATATAGAGATTTGTTCACCTCTTCAATACCAAGGCGACAAAGTACCTAGAATACCCGACGTCATTTCTACGTGGCCAGTATTGACGTATAACTGGAAGAAGCGTCGATCGGCTTGTCATTGTCATCAAACTAGTGGCAGTTGGTGCTTTTGGTAGCATATACAACGCTGGATTAACCAGAGAGCTACAGGCCTTATAATACCCATAGGAACTCGCCGATAACGCAGTTTGCAGGGGGCTCTGCCTCCGGCGGCCGGGCGCTCGCTCCTCTCGCGGCTTGGAGCGACGCCCCCGATATATGATCAGACACAATTGATATTTCGTATTCAATATTTCTATTCGACATTATTATTTGATATTCATGTTCCTGTTCCATCACCCCTGCATTCACGCTAGCGGACTGGGCTTGACCTTCCAGACGCTTTCCAGATCAATTATCAAGGGTGAACGATACACAAAACAAAACAAACAAAACCTTTGCACACTATTAGTAAGTATGCTAGCACGTTTGTTTGGGAGAGCTTCCACTAACTTTGCTTAAAGAAAACAACAATACTTTTTATTAATTATTAATAAATATAATATATTTTACACAGCATGGACGTGTACGAAGAACGAAATGGCTCAAAGATGGGAAATAGCCTGGTCCTGGCTCTGTCTATCTATTGTGAGCTAGTTTCGGATATGTTGACAGTGTGTCCATCGTCAGCCGTCTTCAATATCGAACGTCCGAGCCCGAGCGCAGCGAGCAACCCGGTTTGGGCAGCGCCCAGCCGCCGGAGGAAGTGCCAGCCTTCTGAATTGAGGTTAAAGGGACTCTCGTGAAGTCGTGCCCAGCAAAAAAGCATCAACAGGTTCGAGAGAAATTGACAACTATAGTAGCCATCTCGTGGCGGGGCAAGAGTATATACGTGAAAATCGCGAAGCCTGTTAATATGTCGTGTAATATGATGTTGTCCTCGTGGTACATTGTCTACTTCGAGGACAGCCGAGGCAATCACTGCTTCTCGTGCTCTCACGTCGCCCGTGATGAGTCTGTCGCCTTGTATTGTTATTCCTAGCTAGGGCCTGGTATTGGTTCACGCATCTCGTCGATTCATACAACTATCATATGGCACATTTAGCTGTTGTGCACCCCTCTTGTCCCTCGTCTAGTCATAGTTCTGGAGGTGATTCACGTGGGGGGGCAGTGGTTGATACCTCTGGTGATCCCTCCAATTGTAGAAGCGAGAAGTCCATTCGCCGTCCTAAGGCTGATGGGTGCGCATCTATCATCCTGCCCTTGCTGCTAGAACACTCTGCTTCAAAACATTCTTTGAAAACCCAGCGATCAGTGCTCTAAAGCGCGTTTACAATGCATTCTGACACTGGTACTCTGAGCCAGATCCGGATCTTGATCCTGATCCTGATCCTGATGAGTGAAAATATCCGTTTTAGTTCAGGGCGAAACCTTACCCCACATGGATCAGCTCGCTTATACTTTATCTTATCTTATCTTATCATTATCATTATCATTATCATTATCACTGCAGTTATCATTCGGCGATCATGGCAATTGGCTTGGCTAGAGTAGAGCACTTGACGGTTCATGGGTAGAAATGTATACTAATATGGTACTTGTATGTATTTATACATGTGTACAGGCTGGGCCGCCACCATAAACATGACGAGTACAAATATGATGTGTACCGCTGCAGCTTATAGAAGAATACTCTATTTAGGAAGCGAGTTGCACTTATAGGACTAGCTACGTGGGATACACGGCTCAGGGGAGTTATAGAGAAGTTGAGGTGAGAATAGATGAGGAGGAATATACTCCTACAGAAAACTACTAGGGATTTATATATTGCCAGGGTTAGGAAGCTGGTCCTGGAGGCTGTCCTGAAGGCTGGCCTTTGAAATATGTTCCTTGCCCTGAACATACGACACCTGATAAGATGTCATTGAGATAAGAGAGATGATGCTACGACACTGATAAGAGGTGGAGACGATCGGATGTTGGAATATTATATAAGGTCAGACTTGGGCGTTCTGGGGTTTTGAGAGATATAGAGAATTATAACCGAATATAACAGTATTTTCTGTCCAAACTTCTTCTTTATACGGACACTGCAGGACGGGAGATAAGGCTGAATCTTCCATTTTACGACATGCTATCTAGAATTAGCCCGACAAGGGGAAGAAGTTTCTTTTTCCACTTCCCCACTCCAATCATTATAAATGGAGAGAGTATCATTCTTTTATTACACTCTTTCTTCTTTTTTCTTCTTTAGTTCGTTATACAATTATTATCAATACACACTCATTTACTTCTCTCAATTATTAATATTATTATTATTATTATTATTATTCATTATAAATCACTATAAGGGGCCAACAGGTCAGGTGATCGTTTGCAGCGTTCGATCATCAGTTCATTGAGCAGGCAGGCGGTGTGGCCAGCTTTGGCTAGGGAACGATGCACATTGTGTGTAACAGCCTGGGGAAAACCTGATATCAGGGGAAAGACCCAGACCCATCGCTCCTTCGCTTCTGTTGGAGAAAAAGTGTCCCTAAGCGCGCTGAAGAGCGGCCGAAAGGGTGATTAAGCCTTTCTTGGTCGCTAAAGCGCGGCGGAGATCTCCTCCGCAAAAGCGTCGGAGGGCTCCCATCACAGGTTCCTGGTCGGGACATTCCAGAATGTGATGTTTAACAGACAGCATTGCGCTGCCACAGGGGCAGGGAGAACTTGGCGTTGTGCTCCCCCAGAGTCGGTTCTCCCCGAGTGAGACATGTCCGTCTCAGGCTGCTAAAGAGTCCGATACCCGAATATCTCAACACCTTGAGGATGATCCGGGAGGCTGGTTACCCATCTTCCTCACTTTCCTCTGACATTGTCCAGTCACGTGTGATAAGGAAGTTGGCGATAACGATATCTGATTAACTATCAACATCAGATCCGTAAATGGCGGTGGCCAGGTTAGGATTACTTTCTCTTCCTGCCGAGATAATTCATTTGATTTTGGACTACGTGAATAAGGGAGGAAGAGACGATGTTGTCTCTTGTTCTTTAGTGTGTACCCACATTCGAGCCAGTGTAAGTAGTAGTTTGTCTAAAATCGCGTACTTGTTTGCCCAGTCATCTAACAGCTAGGCCATCTACTTTCTATTTCAACATGTGTTTGTGGCATGGAGGTCTATAAAAGAATTGATTGAGCTTGCAGAAAATAACCCACCAACTGCCAGCCATCTCGAGAACCTGCAATGGCTTCATATTATCAAGCCAACCTTATATGGAGAATGGCATAACGGACCCGAGTTGTTACAACTGATTGACCGATTCTGTCCTAATTTACGGACTTTAGACTTGACTCTGGCAGGATCTTCTAGCTGGTGTGCCTATCTTCCTACTATGAGTCAGATCACCCATATTCATGCTCGTCCTCTGCATGCTAGTAAACTGCTGGATGTCGTGGGCAATTGTATAGAATTCCGAATCGACGACCTCACCGACAGTTTCCACTCGGTTCAAAGTGTTTCACTGACTGGAGTCCAAGTATCTTTCAATCACAAGCTGGACACTGACTGCAATCCGCTTCCCAACCTCAAAACACTGTAACCTGAAGACTGTATCTGGGAATATCCTAACCAGATTGACGACCTGGCCTCTATCACTTCATTGAAAGTCGTCTACTCTACATATCACTTTACCCATTCAGAACGGTTACGTACTTTTGCCCAGTCGCCGCCTAGCACGCTGGAATCGCTCACTCTTGATATTCAGGCTACCACGCTGGCGAAAATCACCGACGACAGCTCTCCTTCAGAGTTCAAATCTGTAGACATGGCATGGCAGCCGCTGTTAAAGCATCGTTGCAATTGCCTAAAATTCTTAGAACTACGAGGATTTAGTTTCTCAGGCGAAGAGTTCTTTCGTGCTTTGCCCTGTGCTCTCCAGCAAATCCTGGCATCTTCTCAAGACTCACAAACGTGACAACCCCGACTTTTGCATGCATTTAAATCGCAGACTATTTAACTTTTGATATTACGCAGTCAATGCCAAACCCATATATGACTTTTTCAACGTCCCGAAGCACCTGCACCCAGTCTTTGCGACACTCAAACTCGACAAGCTCCTCAGGCTTGAATATGCCTCGAAACCGCACCATATCACATGAATAATAATAATAATAAACCCCTCATCCCCTCTGGCCGTTGTTCGCAATCATTCATCCGCCTAATGATGCCGTTGTAAGGCTGATAATAACTATGACAAACAGAGGTGGTACAGTGCCGATTGTACAGATAGGGAATTTTAGGAAGGCGAATGGACAATCACAAATGCACTATGTCAGGCCACGCGACGCCCGGTGTCGGTCGGAATTACGGAGATGGGACGGAACAACGGAGCAGGGGGTGATTTAACAGCTCGGCACCAGGCTGCCAGTGACGGTTTAAAACGTGAGTGGTTGCTTATAAATGCCCAATGGTGGGCCGAGTAGCTCCGAGTGGCATTGGGAGATGCGCGGTTATGAGCATTTGTACCCTGTCAAACAAAATGCAGATCTGGTTTCTAGGCCGAATATGTCCGCGTGTTCTTGGCCAGAGTCAATTTGTTATTATATATAAGGAGCAGGGAGTCTGCGAGTGGTAGTGCTGTAAAAAAAAAATCTTCTTTTTTTTTCCACCCTTGTCTACGTTTATCAGAGCTCACGCTTCAAACACACCCCATGAGAAAAAGACTTAAAACCTGTTAAACTGATCGAATCGATATTGGTTTTTCTTATACGCTGCTACGATTTTTACGACGTTTAACGACTATTTATAATGATTTTTACACGGTTTCTTCCATCTTTCAATATGCTTATTGGCACTACTGCTTTGACGTTCCAGGTTATGGTATTGTATCCGTGGCATTTGAAGCTGGATGACGAGCTGAGAGCTTTACAGGTGGAGAATGAGAAGCTGGCTAATGTAGTCAAGGCCATGAGTGAAAAGGCTATTATTGGTGAGAAGAAGCAAAACCAGTAGGGCATATGTTGTGCTTTGTTTGCCTGTTTGTTTTTGTTGTTGCATAGATTTGATTAGTGCAGAAATATATTGATTTTTTTTTTATGATGAGATGATAGATTCTGGCACTACTGGTAGGTTGTTTTGGGTCTATTCAGGTGCTTTCATGCTATGCGCTCCACATTCATGAACTAGTATGGTCGCTAATTATGGCCGTGAGCACAAAACGACTTAGTAGTAAGCGATATTGTATGTACTAAGCTATAGTATATCATGTTGGAATCACAGAGCTAGTAGTCATAAACTTCGTTTTCTCCTTCGTTTTCTCCTTCGTTTTCTCCTTCGTTTTCTCCTTCGTTTACCTCACTTCATTTTGTTTGCGAATTAATTATCTTGTTGCGCTGGCTGCCGACACTCCTCAGCAGTAATACTCACAGTCATTCCTCACTGCAGTCCACAAAGAAACAGTCTCAATATGATATCTCTGGAACCTTTCCATGTTGACATGTTGCCCCGGATCTCCAGTTCGGTGCTTTCCGACCGGATGAGACTCACTGGGCGATCCCTGCGTGGGTGTGGGGGCATAGAGCTTCTGTCAAGATCCCCCCTGGTTCATTTTTGTGGGGGCCTGATTCATATATATATATAGTTAAATTACTGGGTTATATTCATATTTTATAATTATCTCAATAACAATGACTGCACAGCAAGATAACCAACCATTGATTGGGTTTTGTGGCCTTGGGGCTATGGGCGGTGGAATGGCCCGCTATCTACTGTCGAGAGCATTCAAAGTAATTGGTTATGACGTTTATAAGCCATCTGTAGACAAGTTCGTTGCGGCAGGTGGAATTGCTGGTGAGTCGCCTGCCGACGCTGCCAAGCAAGTTGACATTTTCATTATTATGGTGGTAAACTCGGCTCAGACCGACTCAGTGCTGTATGGTAATAATGATGCAGGAATCAATGCTGTCGAAACGTTACGGCCAAACAGCACCATCATGCTATGCTCTACTACACCACCTGAGTATGTCAGAGAGCTCCGTAAAAGATTAAGGTCCGATATTCGTCTACTTGACTGTCCAGTCTCCGGAGGGACCATCAGAGCCGGTAATGGTACACTGTCTATCTTTTCGTCTGGTTCCGACCGCGATCTTGACGATGCACATGATGTCTTGCAAATACTGGCCGATCCATTATATCGTGTACCAGGTGGACTTGGGATGGGTTCTGTTGCCAAAATGTGTCATCAACATCAAGCAGTTACTAACATTATCATGGCTGCTGAGATCATGGGCCTTGCTAGTGCTGCTACACTAAACACCGAGCTAGTGTATCAATCTATCATGGCCAGTAATGGAGCCAGCTGGATGTTTGGTAACAGAGTACCGCATATGCTGACAAATGACTGGGCCACTGTCCATTCAGCAGTAGCCATTATAATGAAAGATGCTGATATTGTAACCAGTTATGCTAAAAAAGCCCGCATCCCAATCCCACTGGCCAACATCGCCGAACAGCTATATATCACTGGTACCTATAAGGGATTGGCCAAGGAGGACGATTCGGGCCTTGTCAGGCTATATCTACCCTCTGACAAGCCCGATCTTGTAGGCAAGCTTCGAGGAACGGGCCAGAAATCGTTAGGCAAAGGTGACATCACTATCCAGACTCTCATTGACATCATGACTGGCTTCAATCTAGCTTCGGTAGCCGAATGTGTTCATTACGCCGAAAAAGCAGGCATGGATCTGTATCAGTTCCGCGACATCATCTCCAAGGGTGCGGGAAACACCGCTATATTCGAAGCGGTCAAGCCTTACGAAGCAGGATGGGCGCTATCAAGTACCCCAGGTGTAAAGGAAATCAGAGACAAATTGGTAAGTTAAGTTGTGACTAGTGCTTAGCTTGTTTAGCGTCACTAACCAATAATGACAGGAACTTGGCCTCCAAAAGGCATCAAGACTAGGCCAGCCCTTGCCAATGGCATCCGCTGCTCTCCAGCAATTCTATTTTGAAAATATGTAGAAGTAAAGCTTCAATGTAGGGTATAATTAGTTTACAATAGGTCCGATCTGGTCAGAGTCCAGCCAGCCGCCCATACAATAGCAGCGGCGCGCGAGCCTCTTGAGCCGTGGCTCCTATCCATCTCATCCCACTCACACTAGTCTCATGAGACTCATCTCGATGAGATATCAGGGGTAGAGCCAACAAATAAATGACAGTATCAGAATCGCCCACTTTTCCATCTGATAGGTATGGCATGCCTAAGACAGACTTGTCAAGATGGAGAATGGTCACTGATGAGTTTGGTAAACAAAATTGGCAATACTTAAGGGAGGGTGCTCCCATAGACAGCATCCCAGCCACCCCGTTTGTTAAGTATCAGCTTGAACTTCCAGACTTTACTGAACCGAATTCTCTTCGAACTCCGGGAAAACGTGGTACACTGAGCGCTCATGATGCGGCATATAACGCCTTCTCTTTTCTGTCTACACTTCAGGACGAGAATAGTGGTATTTTTCCATGCCAATATGGTGGTCCAATGTTTATGTTAATTGGATATGTCGTTGCAAAGTATTTCTGCGGGGTCCCATTTGACGAGGAGGAAAAGATAGAAATTTGCCGGTACTTAGTAAATAGGGCGCATCCTGTTGATGGAGGTTGGGGGCTTCATAGTTATGACAAAAGTACAGCCTTTGGTACGTCAATCAACTATGTTATTCTCCGCCTGCTAGGAATGTCTCGAGATCATCCGGCAGTGGTGCGAGCTCGTAATACTCTGCTTAATCTAGGTGGTGCCATTGGAAATCCCCATTGGGGAAAGGCATACCTGGCTATCCTCAATATTTATGACTGGGAAGGTGTCAATCCAGCTCCTCAAGAACTTTGGCTACTACCTTATTCGGTACCTATTCATCCCGGCAGATGGTGGGTTCATACCAGAGCTATTTATTTGCCATTGGGCTATCTATCTGCAAATAAGGTTACCATGCCTCTTAACCCTTTGCTAAAAGAGCTGCGTGGAGAGCTGTATACAAAGCCTTATGAATCCATTGATTTTTCAAAGCATCGCGATACAGTGTGCGGAGTGGATTTATATTATCCTCATACTAGCCTCTTGAATGTGGCCAACAAAGCGCTCGTTTTCTATGAGAAATACATTCGACCTAACTGGCTTTTGAAATATACCTCAAAACACTCCACTGAGCTCATTTTGAAAGATTTGGAAAACACCGATCATCTGGCGATTGCTCCTGTTAGTAATGCAATGAATGCTATGGTCGTGTATTTGGAGCATGGCAAAGATTCACCGTTATTCCAAAGATTCTTATTCCGGTGGCCTGATTTCAAATACATGAGCCCCGAAGGCATGTTCATGTGTGGTACAAATGGTGTACAGGTTTGGGATGTTGCTTTTGCCTTGCAGTATTGTGTTGTTGCAGGATTGGCCGAGTATCCAGAGTTCAAGGACACTTTGGTTCGTGGGTATCGCTTTCTGCTACGATCCCAATTCACGGAAAATTGTGTGGATGGAAGTTTCCGAGACGTTCGCAAAGGGGGTTTTCCTTTTTCTACCAAGATTCAGGGTTTCACTGTCAGCGACTGTACGGCCGAGGCGATAAAGGCAATTTTGATGATTCAGAACCTGCCGGGTTTTGAGTTTCTGAAAAATGAAATTTCCGAACAGAATCTTTATGATGCTGTAGATGTCCTAATGTCGATTCAGAACAAAGGAAACTTTCATTACGGCTCCTTTGCATCTTATGAGAAGATCAAAGGACCAGAGTTTTTAGAGTGGCTGAATCCTGCCGAGGTATTTGGTAATATAATGATTGAATACCCATATGTTGAATGTACTGATTCCTCGGTGTTGGGTCTCGTGTATTTCCGAAAGTACTTTGATTATAGGGCCAAGGAGATTGATGAGACAATTGCAATTGCTCTAGATTATATTATCAGCAATCAAAACGAGGATGGCAGCTGGTACGGATCCTGGGGAGTCTGTTATACCTATGCAGGTATGTTTGCCATTGAAGCTTTACAGACTCAGGGGTACAACTATGGGAACTCTGATGTTATTAAACAGGCCTGTAAATTCATTGTTGCCCGACAGGAGGCCGATGGAGGGTGGGCTGAAAGCTTCAGGTCCTGTGAGCTCCATACATATGTGCGGGACACTGAGAGTCAGGTTGTCCAGACCTCGTGGGCGACGATTATGCTGCTACTTGCTGAATACCCTGATAACGGCGTTACTCGTAGGGCCGTTGACTTCTTAATTAGCAAACAGAACGCAAATGGCTCCTATAACTGGAATCATGTCGAAGGTGTTTTCAATCATTCCTGGTAAGTATCGTCCACGATCCATACTTTGTGCCTTTACTAACGTTATATTAGTGCTATTGAATATCCCAACTATAAGTTCTATTTTCCTATGAAGGCTCTTGGCATGTACTCGAAGGTTTGTGAAAAGTGTTTGCCCACTGATATTTAATTTAAAATTGTCGTTTGATATCGCAACTGCTCTGTCTTACGATAGAAGAGTAGGGTTGCACTTATATTTTTCTGTCGTTATTAAATTGCGAACCTTACGGCTGTTCTGTGATACGATTACGATTACGTATTATTTATTGTCTGTTTAAATCTACAAAATCAGCGACATTAAGTTATTCATTTCAATATATTTGTGTTCCATATTCATAAGCATCCTCCGTTACTCCGCATTCACGCTAGGAGATCGGGTTTTTACTACCAATCCCGAGTAAATCATTGTTCTGATGGAAACTACCCCGAAGAATTCCTATTTGTGGGTTTCTTAATTAGTTTTAAGTAACCCTTCCATGCCTTTGATAAACAAACACATGGCTCGAATGC